>JAGXJF010000090.1:0-228328 GCA_019208055.1 Stipa capillata | reverse complement strand
AAGGCATCACCATAAGAAGGAAAAGAAAATTGTTTTTCCGTACTTGGTTGCAAGGTACCTGCTAGAAGGTAATCTGGCTAAGAAGTTTGTCAAAGATGAATTTGTAAGAGAAAGGACGGGGGAGAAATTGAGTTGTTAGGAGCTAGTAAGTCCTAGCAACTTTTTCTTAATACCACTCAGGTTGTTTAGGCAGTTTTTATACATCTAGCACCTGCACAATATATGCTGTTTGCCTTCTTTTTCAATAACTTGAATTGTGTGTTTCTCAGGGTGGTAACTTATTCTATATAGTGATGATCACTGAATCATTTCAGTGTGGTAATCTGAGTTGATGTGTTTATTTTTCATGAAAAACAGATTATGTTCCCAGTGTTGCAGAAGCTAGGGAGAGGAAAGGATGACCCATCACATTGGTATGTTCTGGTGTTGAATCTTGTAGCTCAGAGGTTCAAAATTCTTGATTCACTTCGTGATGGAACCGATAAGGTTTTGATGGATCGTGGAACCGAAATAATGGTGAAATTCAAGGAAGCGTGGCTAATTTATTATGGGCAATCTAAAGTGCAAATAGTTGGATACAAGTTGGTGTGTATTGAGACTCCCAAGAAAGATTATCTGTAAGCATTTGTTCACTTTTTTTATTGACTTTTCTTTGTATTCTTCATATTTTTATCTTTTTTCTGCATGTTTTATTCGTGCAAAATAGGCGGGACTGTGGATTCTTCATAGTCAAGTTCCTCAAGTTGTGGGATGGGCAAAATGTGCTAGCAGTGTTGCCAGGGCAAATCCCTAACATCAAGAAGGTGCTGACACATAAGTGGTTGTCATCGGAGCTCAATGCTACAAAGAATTGGAAGCATCGGCTTGACAACAATGCATAATAAGGTACTGCCTTTTATATTATCATTCATATATAGAAGAATGTTTTGCATATTTATGTTTTCTGAAATAGTAGCATTTTGTTGTTAAGTTATCATTTTTTATCAGTTGGAACTACTGGTAGCATTAGGTTGTTATCCTTTTTTATCAGTTGGAGTTGCTGGTAGCATTATGTTGTCAAGTTATGTTTTCTGAAACAATAGCATTATGTAGCAACCACCCTAGTATTGAGATAAAAATCACCCTGGTAACAATATGGAAACCTCCTTGGTAATAACATATAAACCATACTGGTAACAAGATGCAACACATTTTTTGTGGTAGCTGAGATAACCTATGTGGCTACTGTGTAGTCTGCTAGGCTCTTTTTTATATCAATTGGAGCTCTTGGCAGCAGCAAGAGCAAGCCTCCCTGGGCATGTGCGTACATCGTGTTCTTGTGATTGACAAAACCTACACTTTCCTTTTTTCTTTGGAGCGATGTCCATGGGCGCTTGGTATCTTTATTCATGCGGACGACCTTTTGTGTTTAATCTTGGGGGGGTCCTGTACAGTGTGGGAGTTGGATGCCTGGGACCCATCACCAGCAGTAGATGGCATGCTTGAGGTGGTAGGAGTAGTAGCATTAGCAAAACCTACTGTCGTTGCAGTTCTTTTTTCTCTATTTCTCAATGCGGCCAGCTCTGATTTCATAGCCTTCATGTGTGAGGTAGCTATACGATTTGCATCTTGTGAAACACACGCTTCTTTTGCTATCTTGGTGAATGCAGCATTCAGAGTTGCATATCTCATCATCCTTCTTGCTTGTTCTAGCATCTCTGGTGTTTCTTTAAGTGGATCTGTAGCAGGTTCTATTAGGGCAGCCTCTTGATCCCAAGTCCATCTCCTTAGAATATAGTTCTGGGGGATTTCACATACCCCAAGTTGTGTCATAACTCTCATGATATGGCAGCAAAGCATGCCGTCTCTTTCAAACTTGCAGCACTCACATGAGTAAATGCCACCATTTTTGTTTGCCTCAACTTTATAGGATCTTTCACCGTAGTTTGCTACATGGCCTCGTAGTGACACAAGATCATATGTGTTACCTCTCAGGTGCTGGCAGTGGTAAGATGTTGTCTCTTTCAGTTCGTGTTGGAATCAGAAGAATATCTTCCATGTGTAGATTTTTGCAATTTGCCTTTCAATTGGATTATAGCCCCACAATTGTGGATCTGAACATGTTGTGTCTGCCTCTTCTTTGTTCTTAGCATTCAATATTTTTTCCTGAATTGCTGAGTATTGTTGTGCAAAGTCGAACATTGAGTTCTGGGGGTTTACATATCTTTTCAGCACTGCATTAAATTCTTCACTGCGTTGGGTTGACTGTAAGAAGGGGTAGAAGTTGTGCATAAAATAGGCTAGCACCCAAGACTTCTTATTTTGCCACAGTGCCAGAAGGTCGGCGTTGCCCCCCACTTCATGTGTTTGGATCATCAAAGTCCACTTTTGTTCAAATTCTGTACCTGGTTATTGTAGATGTCATTAGATGGTAACAAAAGAGCATATAAAGTGGTAAGAACAGATTATAAGGGGAGGTAACTGTATGTTTATTCTTTTTTTTCGAGATTGCTTTTGCAACATAAGGTGTTTTTTCAAGTACCTGTCAAACTGTTATCTACACAATCTTGAAAATCAGCATGCAGCTGTGGCTTTCTAGCCATAAATGAGCCTAGTTTTCTTGTGCCTTTTTCATGATATGCCATCGGCAATTTCTGTGGGTTGTGTTGGGAAAAATTTGGTCAATTCCATTCCTCATTGCAAAGTCCTGGTTAGTGATGATGTTTTTTGGTGCAAGCCCATCCATAGCAGGAAGAAATGTTTCAAAGAGCCAGACAAAACTGTCGGTGACCTCGTTGCGCACAAAACCACACCCAAATTGTATTGACTGTCCATGGCTATTTATGCCGATGAATGGAGCACATGGCACTTTGTATATATTTATTAGGTATGTGGTGTCAAATGAGAGGCAGTATTGTATAGTTTGTATGCTCTTCGCGCTGCACCATCAACCCAATATATGTTCTGCACCCTATCCTCATCATCTAGTTTGATTTTGTAGAAGAAATCTGCATCCTGAATTTTGAGCTGCTGGAAGTATGCAAGTGTGTCTTGTAGGTCAGTGTGTCAGTGTTGAGGCGGAATGAAGCCCTGAGATTAGCAACATCTTTTACTGTGAATGGTACATCATGGAGAGATCCATATAGTTCAGCCATTAGTTGCATTTGTTTGCTTGTCGGCACATTGCAGTTGTGCAGCAGCTTGATGAACTCTTTTTCTTCTTGTGGTATGTGACGGTGCGAGCGTAAAAACTTTGATAGCGATGGTTTCTTGAGAAGGTAGTGGTTGTGAGTGTCTGAAAATCTAACCACATGCCACCATGCATGGTTTCGTTTGACATACATGTGTGCCTGGCAGTTGGTTCTAGGTATTTTGCTCCTCTTCCTTTTCTTCACAATGCTCTTTGGGTTTTGCATGTCTTCTTTCTCCTCACGAGGCTTGCTTGCCATACAACAGACTAGCATGACCCTGCTAAGTTGCTCATCAGTAGTTGTTCTTGAGTAATCTTTGCTTATGCAAAATCATTTTCTTTGTGCGTAAACCCTGTAGTGATTATAAGCTGATTCATAACTGTCAAACCGCATTGTTGTGGAAGGGGGTTATGAAGTTGAATGGACCTCAGCATTAACATCATCTTGCTCATCATGATAAGAACCATTGTTGTGGTCTGTCAAGTCCACTTCAATTGCTCCCGCAAGTGCTGCATTCAGATCACTTGGTTCTACCATAGGTGGTATGTCAATAGTTCCTGTAGGAACAAAAAAATATGGTTTATGTAATCTGTTATTTTTTTAATGGTACAACTGAACAAATTTTTGCTGGGGACAAGATTTTCTTGGTTTTTAATGTAAGGAAAGCATGTGCCTGTGGCATGGTAAGCTGCTATATTTAACATAGCAGTAACTATGTGCCTTGTGTGGTAACTATCTATACAAAGTAATGGTAACTATTTTGTCTATTGTGTGGTAACTGTATATATTGACCATGGTAACTATGCGTCTGTGTTAATTGCATATACTATTCTATTCATTCTTTTTGGTTGGACAAGTATAAATTGGTAATATCGCTGACCTGAGGGTGAAAACACACGTTCATCAGGATTTAGTGGTTGCAAGCTAATGGTATGTGAATGTTCTGTTTGCTGAGTCAAAACTTGTAAATCTTCTGCTGCGATGAGTATATCATCAGGTGTTAAATTCAGATTGAATTCCATGTTTGGACCTGAGATAGATCATAACAATATGAAATAGTTAGATATATGCATTATATACACTGAGACATAGGAACTAGAAGTATATTTTACTGTACTTTTGATGTTTCTAATACATTTTCTTTTTACTATTACATGTTTTTTTGTAGCAAGATAAGGTGTGTGATTGTGCTGGCGTTTCTTTAAGGGATTCATGAACAATTTGCTGGAGCTATGGCTGGTAATTTGGAACGAAGTTGCGGATGATTAGTAAAATAATAGTATCTTTTTCATCATGTAAGTGTGCATATTGCAGATTAGTAGCTTTTAGCCTATCAGTTCTTGATATACATGCAAACCAGGTATATAACACAATTGTTTGAGATCCAATGCATGGGTTTCTTGTTCTTCCTGGAAGCATAGATGCATGATAATGACAAGAAAAGAAGGAAAAATTTAGTGTTCTTGAATACCTGATTGTAGATGGGAGGTAGAAGGAAAAGAATCTAGGCTTCTTCGATCTATTTTGATGGATCTGGATGGATTTTATTGGATGGATCTGATAGGGGGCAGGTAGATCTGATGTTGTGTTTCCTCATCTCCGCTTTCCGTTGCTGAGAGCTTCCATGATTTTTGTCCTGATTCACGTGATTCGGTAGAGAGGAACTCAGTGCTGGTGTCTAAAGCGTGTGTTGGGGCCAGGCTGGCCGAAAAAAGTTTCTCGTGCTCGCACGCCTCCGTATGCTCGGCCTATCTCGCGCACGCGCACTACTGCGTGCTCGCGCTCGGGCCCACATGGAGCGGGCTGTCAGAATCACGGGCTGAGGCGGGCTGCTGGGCCGTTCGGTAATTAATTTTCGCACTCTCGGCCTGTCTCGCGCACGCGCGCACTCGGCCTGTCTCGCGCACTTGCGCTCGGGTCCATGTGAGGCAGGTTATCGGAATTGCGGGCCAAGGTGGACTGTCGGCCCGTTCGATAATTAGGCTAAGTGGCGCACTGTCGCCGAGTAGTCGCGTCCATCTAAAATATCTTATAAATCTATATTACTCTGGACCCGAGACTTAATAGGGAACGTAATAGCGAGCTGGAAGGCTGACTTAACGGTCGGAATTGCACAAAACATTTGAAGACACTACCACGACCAATCACGTACTGATCATCTGCCTGCAGTTGGCCTGAATCATAAGTTACGTGCGTACTAGATGCCACGTGCAACTGGACACTGGATCGTACATTCCAAAAGTGCCAGAATGGCATGACAACACAACGATACAAGAATGTGTAGTTTGATATATAAACATCACATTCTTCCATGGAAAGGATTAGATTCCTCAAGTTGCTTGTTCACAACTAAGGACGTATATGTCGCCCATCTCACACATTTAGTAATAATTCAACACGCGCATCCCTTTGTTTTTCTCACTGCGGTCTAAGTCGCTGAGGGTTGGTAGCAGGCAGATACATATCACCCGGTGTTTGCCGGGAGTCAGTACGCAATGGTCCAATTAAGATTCTGAGTCAAGAAAAAAGGCTATGAATCTAATATGCTATATACACTTGTGTTTGCTGGGAATCAGAACACAATGTTCCAATTGTCACTATAAGAAAGAGACAGACTGATCAAAATCTGAATTCTGCATTGCTTTTAAAAAGCATTTGCTGCACTTGTGTTAGTACGAACGAAACCAGGACAAAACTGGTTTCTTAAATGGGGATGGTTTTGGCCCTATGACACTGTCAACTTAGCTTGATTATAGACATGTCCACATACCCTGGCTTGAAAATTAAGCTCATTCAGTAGTTAGATAAGCAAAAATAAACTTGCTGAAAAGCAATAAGAACACCGGACGGAACCTCTTGTTTTCAAATCCTGGCTATGAAAGGTATGAGATTCCAAAGGCTGCCCAGGTTTTAGCATCTCCGATTCCGTGGATTAACATTAGATTCCATGAATGAAAAGTATAAGATTCCCCTCCGCCGACTGTTCATAAACGAGGAAATTACCTACAAGCAACAGCTATAGTCAATTTGGCACATGTGTTCGGCTACACTAGTATGTATTCTATTTTAGTTGCTGCCTTCTTAGAAACACGGGTTGGTGGGCAGATTGTCTGCATGAGCTATTTGACATAGCTTAGAATAATTAGTTCGAAGCAATTTTTTTTGCACGAACACAAGGCCCGAGCCGAACGTACGACGAAAATAGAGAGGGTGCTCGTGACGAAGTATTGCGCCTGGCCGTCGCATACCAGCCTTGCGGTTACAAGGCTCAACAGCTAATTGGTTATCTTGGTGGCTTCGATTATCTGGAGAGAACGCAACAATCGTGTCTTCTATAATGAGGTCGCACGACTGCAACGCATCATTGAACAAATTAGAACCGACTGCCGGCAGACATGCCGGAGCAAAGTGCTTAGCTAGTCTTCTAAGCTAGTACTAGTTTTTGGTCGTCCCTTTCGGTCGTATTATTTTCTTTTCCCTCTGACAGAACTGTTACAAATTTAGCCTCCGTGTTATCGTATGTCACCGCAAACTTTCACGGCTAATTTTGTAGTCACTTAATTAGTTTTATTAATTGCAATACTGAGATCACGCAGCATAAAATTGATCGAGGTTACATGCAAAAAAAAACACTTTGTTGATGAGGTTCAAACCTATATCTCTAGGAAATGACAGCAGGTACTACTCCCCTGAAATTATTCAATATCTAGATATTACCGACACCCATGGGAGGGGGGCGGTTAGACCACCCTTGGGGCCCGGTCAGACCGCCCCTTTTGCGATGATTTCATCCTTGAGTCGTTTTTCAGTTCTCAACGAATCTGAGTATCACCGGTCTAACCGTCTGATCTAGCTTATAACATGTGGCGCCTCTCTTCCTTATATTGATTGCTCTGGGTACATGAATCCGACTCAAATTCTATTCCTACCATATTTACACACCTTATAGTACCCTATTACAATATTAATTATAACTTTTTAAAATTCAACACATAACTCTATACGTATATATATTTGACATAGACTCAACAGAACTTCTTACTTTATTTTCTCCTTCTTAATATATAACATAGCCCTTCCAGAACGTGCACGTCAGTGGCTTCCTAAAAATTTGGATCATGTTTCATTTTTTCGAGGATGGCCTGCACTGAAGTTTCGTTACGTTGCCACGGAAAACACTAGCGTTGCGTCCAATCCGAAACGCAGGGTCAATATGATCAAGGCTGTGGACCTGTGGTACCTTTGTGCTACGGTGAGGTTAGATGATCTTACGACGTGACCCACTAGTTCAAAGCAAGTAATTAACAATCAAATTTAAGTAGTTTCAAGTTTCATTTGGAGAACACACAAAAAGATTGCGCCTTATATCTTTAAGGATAGTAAAAGTTCAAAGTTACGAATCTCCTAGGAGTAACCATTTTTATTTGCTAAACAAATGGTGCACCTTACCTTGACACACATTGTGTTTGCAGGCACTGGTAGTTACAAAACGACCTAGGATCTGTACAATAGTAGAGATAAATTAATATAATAAACTCTCCAAAGGCTACCCTAATTTTAGCGACTTCGAATCTGTGCGTATAGTATAAGATTCCTCTACATTGACTTTTCACAACCGCCGAAATTACCAAGAAGCAATGGATGTATATCAATTTGGCACATGTGTTTAATCAAATTTAATTTGGCACATGGGTTGGTGGGCAGCATATTTAATGTAAGTTGTTTGACATTAGCTTAGAATAGTTAGTTCCAAGCAACATAATAGAATTTTAAGTAGTTTCATTTCGAAACACACGAAAGAATATATTAGGAGTATTAAGGAGGGAGAAAATTTCCAAGTTAGAAATCTTCTAAAAAATAACCCTTGTTACTCCCTCTGATCATAAATGTGGGTCATCGTAGGATGTGTATAGTCAACCTTTTAAAATTTTGAGCATTAATAGATACAAAAATATATTAATGTATTTTATAAAAATAAAATCATTAGATTCGTCTTATAAAATTCTTTCATTCTATGCTCTTCTTATTATTTTTTATAACATATTATGGATAAAAATTTATAGTCAAAATCTTGTATGGAGATCCTAAATAGTCCAACAACCTTCATTTGAGATCGAGGGGAGTATTTGCTAAACAGACGGTGCACTTTACCTTAACAGAGCATGGGGAAAAAATAGATTTTGTTTGCAGGCATTTCAAGCTAAAAAACGAACTAGCGCCTGTGAAATAATGTAGTTAATTCAGCGACGGGAAAATTTTCATCATTATCGCCAGGTACCAAGACAGCATAAATTCATCTTTGGGAAATCGCTTCCTTCATTAGTAAAATACTAGACATGGGATCCCACTGTTTAAGGGAACGATTACCCGATAGAATACAATGATCAAAACAGATAACGCACTACCGAATTCCATAACTTTACCGTGAACCAAAAGCACACGGCGAAGAAGGCAAAACACTCGGCAAACAGTTTGCCGAGCGTTACACTCGGCAAACAGCCTTCGGCATACAGTCTGCCGGCAAAGCCCTGTTTGCCGAGTATTTTATGTCGTGCACTCGGCAAACAGTTTGCCGAGTGTCACATCCGACACTTGGCACACAAAAGCGATTAAACGGCCCAGCCGCCCGTTAGACCTCTTTGCTGAGTCTCGATCCCAGCACTCGGCAAACAACTTCTGAAAAGGTTTGCGCCACGTGGCATATTTTGCCGAGTGCCTTCTCTACAACACTCGGCAAAACCTCTGATCTTTGCCGAGTGCCGGGGAACCACACTCGGCAAAACTTGACAAAATCTGGCAGCCAAATACCAGATCGCACAGGCTTGCGCCACGTGCCTTGTTTGCCGAGTGCAACGCTCGGCATACCATTGTTTGCCGAGTGTAACGCTCGGCAAAGTGCACAGCGTCTTTTTTTTTGTTTGTATTTCCAAAATCCCTGCAATTCAGATATTCCAATCATCACAAATATAACAGATATCACAATCATCAAATCATCACATATCGCAAATATAATTCAAAGTTCACTGCAAACATCACATATGACATATCGTCAAAGTACAAACATCACATCATTGTAGCAAGGTTGATTCAAGTTCAGTGGGGCAAATTCCTTAACGACGGAGTACCACGAGGGTTGCTTGGGCTTGCTCGTGAAGCTCCAGCTCCAGGATCATTCGATCCCGCCGACGGATACTGCACAAAGGAAAAGATAGTTACACAACACTCTATGGCTATAGAAAGGATAATAATGGTGATTAGAAGGTTATAAACGAACTCACAGGAGTGTGGGGAGTGTGTGGAGCATGCTGAGGAGGAGGGGTTGGCATCGGTGGTGGAGTTTGGCCAATTGCAGCATAAACACCCTTCATAAGATCGTACCACTGGGCTCGTTCTGTCGCCATCCTCTCCTCGAGCGCTATCCTCTCGGCCTCTTGCCTTCTCTCCAATTCCTGTCGGAGTCTCCTTTCTTTATCCAGCTGGGCCTACAGTATGTCATCGCAATCTCATCATCGTTCCAATGCAAAGCATGTAAAGACCGTGGAGGATGAATGAAATAGAACTAACCTGGAGCTCGGTCATCACAATCCGTGTAGGCTCTGGGCGAGGGCGTATAGCCGGACTTGAGCTCGTGCTTCGAGCTCTGAGCTGAGAGAGAGAGGGAGTGGAGGCCGTATCGAGTGTGCCGTCGCCAATCCAAAAGCGGCCATGTTTCTTGCCTCCTCCCGTCCTCATCACCACTTCCCCGTCAAGGTCATGCTCGCTCGGATCAAAGTCTTGCCCATGGATCTCCTTTGCCATCGATGTGTATCCATCCAAACGAGCCTTGACGTTCTCATTGGTGTACGCTGAGGCCGGGTCATTCAGATCATAAGCAACTCCGTGCAACGCCTTTGACTTATGGGCCAGAGCATATGCCTTGAACTGGGAGCAAGGCTGACCATCATTTTTTGCCGACTGTAACAGAAAAGCAAGAAGATTCATAAAGGGGGCGCCCGCACAGAAATTAAGAAGAACTGAGCTTGGGAAGAAACAGATGCTATTGCATACCCATCTAGCCGTGTAACCAGTCAGGGTGAGGTTGCCTTGATGGTGTGGTGCGCCTTGCATCAACAATCGCCTTTCCCGGGCAGCTTCGTGACTCGCCGCCTACTCGGAAGCGCACCACGTCTCCACGATCTGCTCCCAGCACGGAAGGTGTTGGGCGCACCACCTCGGAGACACCTAAATAATCAAGTACATCATATATAAGAAGAAGAAATTAAATGTTAGTAATCTAAGGAATAATAAGCATTAATGTACTTTACCTGCAGGTATTGCTCGCGAGTCAGATATTTGGTCCTAGCGTCTTTTTTTTCACCTTCTCTTCGAGGTGCTCCGCGTGATATTTGATGACGGCTTGGACGCGCGCCTCATGGTGCATATCCTTCACAAGCTTCTTGGCAGCTCTGTCGACGACAGCAGCTGCCCTACTCTCGAAGCCCGCCTCGCATCTAAAGAAATCCTGCATATAGACGCGACGGATCCAGTCATTAGTTCAATAATTTTCATGCAATTAGTATTGACTAATGCACCTCCTCCACACCTGCCTCCGCCTCTCGACCTTCCTCTTCTTGGAGGTCTTCTCCGGGGTCTGCTTCTGGAGCCTTCACCTGCATCCCTCCCCCCTTTGTATAGGGACGCTAACGATCTCCGCAAATCACCCACCATACTTCAATCACCTACTATGAGAAAGAGTAAACATTGGTCTAAACAGCACTAGTAAGATCAAACCCACTATTTAAGCATCATATAGTAAGATCAAACAGAAGTATAGAAGCATATTCTTATGCATAATGATTCTTGATTAACTTAAGGTTAGCAACCATAGCTCTCGACAGAAATGGCATACTTTCATGACAGAAATGGCAACCATAATCTTTTTAATATCAGGAAGACTATGTAGAGAGTGAAGATTATTGCTAATTCTTCTTTGTCTATCTACATTGCCTTTACATACAAGAAATGTCAAGTACTACAAAGTCACAACTAGACTTACTCAAATGTGAACACTATCGAGAGTAATTGTACAATTCTAATTTGGACTACAAATAAGACCTGCATGTAACATTACTAACGCATGCATCAAACTAAGTTTGTACACAACCATCTCTCTCTAAAAAAAAAGAGTCAACTATCTTCATATCTCTAAATTATCGATGGTGAACTTCCTTAACAACGCATGCAAGGTTGAGTTCCTAAAGGTACCAACAGCAGCTTATGATGATATACGGAGGTTACATTAACACATAAGACCACCATAAGATAAAGCCTTCTTTTTTCTTTCTTTTGAACGCTAGATACATAACGATTTGCATAGATCATGCTCTTTAAAGAGTACATGAACAAAGAGAAGCATACCAGTTTAGTTATAGTTTCCCCAAATTGCTGATGTAGGAATTGGTGCTTTATATATACTACAAAAGGCAAATAAATATTGTTTTAAGTATTAAAAGTAGCAGAAACGTGATTAGCCCTACAGAGCCATCAAGTCTATAAACACAATGCAAGCACCTACCGGGTTGGAGCGGAGCAGCGTGGCGGAGCGGAGCGGAGCGGCGCGGCGGGCGGCGGCTGGGGCGGAGCAGAGCGGCGCGGCGGTCGGCGGCCGGGCGCCGGAGTGGAGCGGCGCGGGGCGGGGCGGGCGGCGCGGAGCTCGGGGACGGCGCCAGCGGAGGCGAGCTCGGGGACGGCGCCGGCGCGGGGCGGGGCGGGCGGCGCGGCGGGCGGGCGGGGCGAAGCGGCGCGGCGAGCGGGTGGGGCGAAACGGCGCGGCGGCGGGGCGAATGAAAAAAATTAGAAATGGCGCGGGGATTGGGTGCCCTAAATTAGATTATTTGCCGAGTGCCGCTTGTTTGCCGAGTGTCCTAACGCGGACACTCGGCAAACTCACTGTTTGTCACGTGTCTCCATGTTTACCGAGTGTCAGAAAAGAGACACTCGGCAAACGCACATAACTTTGCCGAGTGTTACACTCGGCAAAGTCCTTCCATATGACTTGCACAAATACAATACTTGTATACCTAATATATTTTTTATCTTATATACCTCAATACATTTTTTACATGTAATATACTACATATAAGTTGTTTTGTAGGAGTTTCCATAGTTTTTGAATTGATTTAATATTTTCTAAAGTTTAAATGTCTAGAAATGCACTTAATGGCTTAAATATAGCAAACGTACCCGGAAAAATGCCAAATTTTGACATGTCACATGTAATGGTGTATGTTGACTGTGGAAAAGGTTTCAAGTCCAACCGACAAAGCAGCGGTCGCTTCGCATGCAAACCTGACCCGTTTCCTCTCGAAACCTAGTTTCTTCCTCGGAGATGGTCCTGTTTGTAAGCAGTCTACGTGACAACTTTTGTGAAATATTTTCAAATTTTTACCACAGCCTTCAGGGGTCATATCATGACACCATGCCAAGTTTCGTGATTTTTGGGTTTCGTTTGAATTTTTGAGAATTAAAATGCCAATAACCACCATGTTGGTGCCCGAGTCTCGGCCACCTGGTGTCTGGGACTCCTCTTCTTTTCTTACATAAGGCCTAAACATACATTAAAGACCACCAATAAGATTTTTTTACCCATTTCTAGCGATTATTTCATGTACTTGCATTATAAATGCCTAGAAATGCATTTAATCGCTTAAATATAGCAAACGGACCCCGGAAAATGCCAAATTTTGATATGATACATGTAATGGTGTATGTTGACTGTAGAAAAAGTTTTAAAGCCAACCGACGAAGCAGCGGTCGCTTCGCATGCAAACCTCACACAAGAAGAAAGAAAGAAAGAAAAAAAAGAGAAGAAAGCAAAGCAAAGAAAAGAAAAGAAAGAAATAAAAAATAGAGAATAAATAAAGAAAAGATAAGATAAGAAAGGAAAGAAAAGATAAGAAGAGAAAGAAGAAAGCAAAGAAGAGGAAGAAAAAAAAGAAAAAATGATTTGCCGAGTGTTATTTCCGGGCACTCGGCAAAGCTAACCGCACCGTCACCCTCCCGTCAACCGCGGTGACGGAGGACACGTGTCTCCATATTTACCGAGTGCCTTTCTGGAGGCACTCGGCATAGATTCTCTTTGCCAAGTACCTCGTCTTTGCCGAGTGTTTTACTTCTGCACACTCAGTATAGGTTGTGTTTGCCGAGTGTATATAATTTGCCGAGTGTATTTAGTCGACACTCGGTTTAGGCCTCTGTTTGCCGAGTGCCCGACGTAAAACACTCGACAAAGCCTTAGACACACGGCAAACATCTCTATTCCGGTAGTGACGCTCTGTTTAAGAGCGATGGCGTTCTAAAATTTTGGTGGAGGATAGGAAATGCGTGTACATGTCTGATCGTGTACCTAGTGTGGGTTCACGTTTTTTTCTTTTCTAGATATTCTACGTCCACGTATCAATGTAATGCCCCATGCACGCTTTGCACATTTCTCTCAAATAGTCATCGTCGGTGAGTTCATTCGAATTGGTAACCTAATACTACAACTTGCTTATACTCCCTCCGTCTTATATGCTTACAATATAAATTGTATTTTAATTAATTAAAATAATATTTTAACTAATAATTAGTTTATTAATATATAATTTATGTGACATAAAATTATATTATTTAAAATTATATAAAATTATTATTTATGATTGTAATTCTGTATCACATAAATCATATATTAATAGAGTAATTAATGATTAAAATTTTATTTTAATTAATTAAAATATATCTTGCATTATAAAACTGAAGGATTAGTTAATTAACATGCAACCTGAAAAAATGCATGTACACGTGGGACCTAACTATAATTAAATCAACCACACTCGCAGTTCGATTTCCAAGTCTTGCTTGTTAAAATATAGACTGGCTATCTAGCTGGTGTCGACAAGACGTGCAAGTAGTACGTCCGTCCACAGCATACACAAAATAACATGCAATGGCTCTATTATTCCTAGCAATGTCAGTGCAGTGGATGCTTGTGGTCCGTGTGTTCACACTGCGCATCCGGTGCAACTACTCCGTAAGATCGAGACACGAAGAAAATTATAGTAAGTGATGGACATGAGAAATATTGGTTGAACAGATATATATTTAGGCCGGACCTCGATCTTATTTTGCACGCGCACAGCATGTTCCAAGCTTAATTGACTAATTGTTTCAATTCGATCGGATCATATTTTTGCCCAGGAAAATACATTGGCGGCGGACTATTAGATGCATCTATATATCAAAGACCGATTTTAGAGCTCTCGTGCGTAGCGGCGACTGAAAAAGTTGACTTTGGGTCAGCGGTGAGGAGCATGAGGTGGAGACGACGGAGTGAAGGACGAAGAAAATTATAGTAAGTGATGGACATGAGAAATATTTGGTTGAACAGATATATATTTAGGCGGGACCTCGATCTTATTTTGCACGCGCACAGCACATGTTCCAAGCTTAATTGACTAATTGTTTCAATTCGATCGGATCATATTTTTGCCCAGGAAAATACATTGGCGGCGGACTATTGGATGCATCTATATACCAAAGACCGATTTTAGAGCTCTCGTGCGTAGCGGCGACTGAAAAAGTTGACTTTGGGTCAGCGGTGAGGAGCATGAGGTGGAGACGATGGAGTGAAGGAGGAAGGCGAGAGAGCTGGGTGACAGCGAGTGCGCGTGGCCGTTGGCGTGGCTTGCTGATCTAGCCGGTAGGCGAGTGCGGGGGAAGCCACTGCTGCGGGTTGGCTGGCGGCTCCCGTGGACTTTCGAAGCATCGGGCTACTTGCACGCGATCTTTCTTGCCGCGTTCCACACAAGCATTGTGAAGCTGCCTCGCTCGCACAACCAGCTTTTCTTTAGGCGATGGAAGAAAAAACTTTTCAGATCTCTATAACAACGAATGCACACGGTCTAATCCCCACAACCATCTGGGGGCTTAGTTTATTCACGGCCGCTCGGCCAGCACAGCTGCAACAATTGCTTCATGGATGGTGTCCATCCTGTTGATATATGCCTAGAATTCTACCAAGTGATCGGGGCCTGTCATAGTGGAGGTTGGTAGGCCAGATATTTTTATTTTTACGGATCTATTTTTATCTTCGACTTCAATTAGTTTTACGCCACTATATATACTTTTTATAAACCACATGGAATAAGTTAACGGCTCATTCTAAATTCCTGCATTTAGTAAACACTCTCCTGATATAGTGAAGATCGATCGCTTTCGCACGCTCGTGTTTTTCCCGTAAAAATATTGTAGTAAAAATTAGTGTCTCGTGTTCTTAATATATTTTGTTTGTTGCCTATCGTTTTTCTAACGGACCTGTAACAGGAGGTGGACAGGACGAACAAAAGTAGAATTTGTCATCACGTTAAAATTTGATTTCAAACATTCAGACCGGTTTTTCTTTGGAAACGACTATCTGATTCTGTCAGTTTGGATCCTTGTTTTCCAAGATCTTGTTAGATCTATATTTTGGCATGGACAATTGTTTTTGCTTTACCATAAACATCCCAATCGAGAACACATCATTAACTAGCTGAAGCAACACGTGGAAGCGTATCGTGTTGTGACCCGCACCGTACGTAGTACATACAACAATTTCAAAAGTATAATTATAATTAAATAAAATACAAGAAGTAAATAAAGAAACTAGTAAATAATTAATAGGTACACGACATGTAGGATCAACATGAATAACGGAATGTGACCGGCCTAATGTCGCATATACGGCTAGGTTTTCGTTCGCGTATCCTTCCCTTTCTAGTCCTGCTCCAGTCGTCAGCTTGTTACCATCGTGCCCTATTTGTAAAAAGAACCAAATACAGATATATCTAGGTTTAATAGATGTGAGTTACGAGAAAAAGAAATTAAATCCGGATGTATGGTTGTAAAAGGGAAAGAAAGAGATTTTGTGGGTTTAGGCTATTAAGGAGTTATGATTTAGTTTAAACGGAGTTGACAAATGGATTCGGGGTGTCGAAATGGTCAAAATGGCCATACATAGTGTTTTCAGGTTTCAGATGAATACTATCGGGCATACTTACTATTCATTATGTGTCGGATAAATCTAGATGTAGGGTTGCAAAAAGTAAAGAAAGGGTTTATGGGTTTATGCTATTTAGAAGTATGATTTTGGCTAAACGGAGGTGAGAAATGGATTTCAGGTGTCGAAACAGTCAAAATTAGTATATATAGTATTTTTAGGGTTTTAGGTGAATAGTATTAGGTTTGGTACTATTCATGTAGGTTGGGTTGTGAACAGTTGCAAGCCCGTTAAGATTTTACATAGGGGTCGGGTAAACGGTAGAAAACTACAATATAAACAGTATGGGGATGGGTACTATACACTACAGGTCGGGTTATGTACATTTGTACATGGGTCGGGTCAACAATACAAAACTCAATTCTAGCAGTGTCAGGCCGAATACTATATTCACTGTGAATCACGTAAATGAATAGTGATTAAACCCGTTAATAAATGTCAGATCTCGACTGTCCACGCTAGATTCAATGGCTCAAAATCGACTACGTCATTAAGAATGATGTGGCTTCCTAAGAATGTAGCAGTCACTACCTCAGGAAACACATCCACTGACGGGCGCAAAACGGTGTTCTCTAATGGGTCTCGAGCTTGTCAGTACGCTCCCGTCAGTGGAAGTTACACTTTCACTGACGGGCGCAGGGCTCGTCAGCAGAGATACATTTGCACTGACGGGTGGGTCCTACCCGTCAGTGAAAATACTTCCAGCGCTGCCCGGGTGGCATGCTGAGAGGATGTTCACTGACGGGCCTGGAACATGCGCCGTCACCGTAATGACTTCCTCTGACGGGTGCAAATCCTGTGCCCATCAGTGGAAGTATTATCATACATTTTTTAAGCATTTCTGAATAGACAATATTTAATGTCACAAATATTAAGCATATAGCATTTAAGCACATATATTAAGCACAAATATTAAGCATATATCATTTAATATCACAAATATTAAGCATATATAGCAATTAATATCACAAATATTAAGTACATTCAAGCTAATTTACAACGAATTAAAACGAGAAACAAATGAATTTAATAATGTTTATTCTCACTAGCCCTACTCTACGTCTATGACGCTTGGCTAGTACTTCCAGTGTGGCGGTAAGCGGGTAATTGGAGTCCCGCGTAGAAATCACCGCTTGGCCGAATGACTTTGTTATTGATGACGTACGCGAAGGTCTTCTGGATGCGGGCAAAGTTCTTCCTCCAGTCGTACTTATCGTCGGCCAGGTCGTGTATGAAATTATTGAATTGATTCTGGTTCCATTGCGGGTTGTGGGATATGACGAACGCGTCTATGTGAGTGTAGACGTAGTACCCACATGTCACGCTACCTTCCGGCTGTTGTCTGCAAGGGAAGTTGAATTTGTGGATCAGCTTCTTGCTCTTGCTTTCTGCTTCGCCCTCTCGCAAGTTGTATTCCCAAAAGGCAGCTTCCAGAACTTCCTTAATTTCTGAGTAGTCCCGCCTGGCACTTCTTTGGGAATCAAAATAGTATATCATTCTGGAAGGCTTGTGGATGACAATGAGGATCCAGTGGTCGCTGTGTAAAAGGTAACGAAGGAATATAAACAGACAGGGATACGCGCTTAATAAAAGCAAACTAGGGACGGTAGTAAGTAACTTACGGGGGGTTGTAGGGCATGAGTACGTAGCCCTTGTCCTTATGGTATATTAAAAGCGCAGTTAGGCAGACGCCTACTCTCTTAGGTTTGGTGAAGCGCCCACAGCCTGACGAGCATGGTGTCGAGCCAGAAGAGGTTGAACAAATTAAAGATATCTTCAAAATTGATGTCGAAGGTGTCATGCTGTCTGTCCAGGAAGAAACCGTAATCTTTTGACACCTCGACCTTAAAGTGTAGCTCATAATCATCCTGATTCCGTGACCTCATCATGATCGTGTCATGGAGAAGTTTCATCTGTGCGGGCAACCTCTGCACCTCGTCATCTAGGAGCAAGGGCTCACCTGCCTCATACACTACTCGTCGATACTTCTTGACAGTTTCGGCAGATGTCTAGAAGGATAAAGCTTTTCTCTTGCTTTCCTTGCTTGCCTCCTTTGCAACAATGCCACCCCGTTTGTGTGCCCTTTTTCTTTTCCTCTCCAGCTCTGGAGAGGAGGCCCTCTTGCCTCTCGTCAACTCTTCGCCCACTGCGGCATTGAGCGTGTTTGGAGATAAGACCTTTCCTGCTGCCTTCGGGTCATGGTGATGCTTGGAGCGCCTTTCACGGGGCGGCGAGTCTGTCTTGGGTTGCTCCTCCTCCTGGTACGGAAGGATCGTCATGTGTTGTTGCCCGGCAAGATCGTCGTCCCGTTCATCGAACGAAACCAGCGTACTGCACAGGCCGAGCAGAGACGGGCCGGCTCCAGTTGATGGAGAGAGGATGGTTGACGTACTAGGAGAGGACACCTCGGGGATAGTTATCTGGCTCTTCGGCCATAGGATGTAGTACCCCTTGCAGTCTCCTAGCTTCGTGACATCCTCTTCAGGGGCGACAGGGACAGCGACGTCACTGAACTCGGTGACGACGTGGTCCACCTGCAGCCTTCTCGAGACTTGCAGGAACACCTGTTACGCCGACTCGAGTGACGATGAATGTCTCGTTCGTCAGCTGGTTGCCACCTCTAGGGTTGTACCGTCTCTTCGGCTTCGATGGTGCTGGCTCGGGCACCGCCTCTTCTTCCGATCCCGACTCACTAGTCCGAGACTCATCAGGCGAGCTAGACGTACTCTCTTCATCTCGCGCCGAGGGAGGTGCTGGTGCTGAAGGTATGCTCACCGGCTCGACGGCAGCTACACTGGCCGGCTCAGGGGCTCTTTGATCGGTTCGGGGCGGCGCACCAATCGGGGCTGCCACGTCTAGGGGCACCGCCTGTCTTCATCTATGCGGGCTACTTCCCAGGTTGGCGATGAGTCCATTTCCGATTAAGAAACTTAAAAAATGAAAACCATGTATTAAAAAAGGCAATAAAAATCATACATCTTCACTGCAGCCTTAGATCGTAACTGTTTGGAGTTGGGTACGAGCCAACTGACCCAACCAAGGGAAACTAATGCAATTGTCAACAACTAAAGCTTGCCACATCCTCCATATTCGAGTGAACAGTCTTCCATATCGTACCAAATCAAAGAATTATGGGTACAAGCAAGTATACTAAATCTACTACTCAATTTGCATCCCATACTAAATTTACTACTCAATTTGCATCCTCACATCCTCTTCGAAATGAAAGACTGGTTACTCAACTTAATTAAGAACTTTAACAGAACAGGATTGTCCAGCTAGCTGAACTTTAACTTTAACTAATAGTAAACAAAGGATGAGACCAACAAATTTTCTGCTGTCAATTATACGAACTTTAAGCAGTTCAAAGTTGGTTGAGTAACAAACCTGATGAGAAAGAGAAATATATAAATAACTGCTAGTATGATTTACACTAAAGCCTCATCAATCTCACTAGCATTCCATAATTCAGTAATTTAAGTAACTGTTACAAAAATATTGCAGAAGTAAGAAAGCCCTTCTAGGGAGTGTTGATCCATCTGCTCCGGTTGAAGGGTGGCAACTTCAATATAAACAAGGGCAATGACTTATGCCTAAGTGCCTAGCAGCCAACCTGGTTTTAGAACTGATTTGAAAAAGGTCTAAAAGACCGATTGGCTTTCGAGGTTAACTGATTTTGTGATATATACACATGCATTCTTGTGAACTCTATCACCCACCAAATCCAACCAAAAACTCAAAGGCGTTATTTTGTACAAATATTCTGCGAAAGGTATGTTAGTTCCACCTATAGGTTAGAGTGTTTTCCATTAGTGATTACGCAAAGCTAAGAACATTTTTCACGAGCTACACAAACAAAACTGCAATATAAACAAGGGCAATGCTTGCTTCTGCTTTCTTGACATACTGCTCAATTACATATGCTTGCATAGAAGCCAAGATGGCCATATATATATGATTCAATCGTGTAATCCTGTGCTCACGCCCAATTTCGAGAAAAGGTTAAATCGGTTACAATTCAGAAGAACACCTAGCCATCCATCAAACGCAGTCATAACAAATTAAATTGAACCAGCAGAACAAAATGACAGGCCAAAGTTCACCTCTTCTACAAGGAATAACTCGGGCACGGCAGCGGGAACTCGGCCGGACTCGGGCGCGGCGGACTCGGGCGCGGCGGCGGGAACTCCGGCGGACTCGGGCGCGGCGGACTCGGGTGCGACGGGGACTCGGGCGGCGGACGGGGGCTCGGGCGGTGGCGCGGTGGCCTGGCGGTGGGGACTAGGGTTCGGGGCTGGTTCAAAAAGGAACACGCGAAGACGGGCCAAATTTCGCCAAGTCCCGGTTATATAGTCCCCTTTACAACACCACTGACGGGAGAATAAAAGTGCCCGTCAGTGGAAGAACTTCCTCTGACGGGCAATGACTAGGAGCCCCTCAGTGGAAATCTGCCTCGAACGACTGGGCGCTGAGCTACTTCCTCTGACGGGCGTTAAAAAGTTACCCGTTAGTGGAACTCGGCATACACAGGTCGCTGGAGTACTACTACTGACGGTCGACGATCCGTTGCCCGTCAGTGAAACCTAGTTCCACTGACGGTCAATGTATTTTTGCCCGTCAGTAGAATTATTTTAGGGTTTGATGCTGGTTTGCTAATTCCAGGTTTGTGGAGTTTTGCGGAGCAAGTATACTGATTCTAGGGTTTGCGGAGTGGACTTACGGGCTGATTTTAGGGTTTGTAGACTGGACTTAGAGCATAGATGTAACACGTGCCTAGCTATTTCACCAAGTCCCGAACAAATATAATTAACCATTCAATTCATCAAAATGATATTATTACACATTGAGGTTCGTTCTGGATTGATCGGAAAGTTAGGTTTCGTCATCTTTAACACGCTTCTCAATAGTACTTCTAATCTTCTTGCTGGTATACGTCAGTCATTCGCCATGACTGCGTCTTATGTAGGGGCACGCATCCTGAGTACCTTTGCGTCTCTTGCTCGTTTGATCATCTACATCTTCTTCTTCTATGTCTGGATCGTCGAATTGATTGTAGTCCTCTTCCTCAACTACACCATCGACTCCAACAATACTCATTTTCCCTTTCCTCACGACAACGCGCTTCTTATTCTTTGGGTCGGTTATGTAGAAGACTTGGGCGAGTTGTTTGGCTAATACCCATGGCTCATCTTTGGGACTTATTGATTTGACTTGTCGTGACTCCATAGGGATCGGTGGAGGTATAACCATGGTACTGGTGTTCATATCTTCGATTCTGACGTCTTTCGCCCATCTGACACGAAACATGGGGATCTTTGTCACGATGTAGTCAAGTTCCCAGATCTCTTCGATCACGCCGTAGTACCTATACTTCTTGCCCTGATGACCAGTTCTAGACTCCTGCGTTACACCGCAGTTCTGGTACGCACTGCGCTGGTCTTGAGCCTCGGTGTAGAATGTATATCCGTTGATATCATACGATTGCCACGTCACGACTTTGCTATCGGGTTCTTGTGACAACATTCGGACGATTTCTTCTTCTCCATTTGACGGCTCCCTTTCATACCAGTAGTCCTTTAGCCACCTGGAGAACTTTGTGTTATGCTCTTTCGTGAGTGCAACTGTGCCCTTTTTCGGATTCGCTTCGTGCAACTGTTTCATGTGGATATGAATATAAGGCCGTACCACAGCCAAGTGTTGCAACACCATAAAATGTGCTCTATTGTAGTCATCCGATCTTTTCGATCGATACACGTGTAAACTTTTATGCCCAATCGCACCTTTACCGTCGAGCCTACCTGTGTGCTGTGAAACTGGAACACCTATAGGTTTTTGATCACGCATGTAATCCGTGCAGAACTCGACGCCCTCTTCGGTAGCATAGCCTTGGATGATGCTACCTTCCGGATGCGCTCTGTTACAAACGTAGCGCTTGATAACCCCGTTGTACCTTTCAAACGGGTACATGTTGTGCAAAAACATGGGACCAAGGTCCAGTATCTCCGGGACGATATGGATCATGAGATGTACCATGATATCGAAGAATGCTGGAGGGAAGTACATCTCAAGTTCGCATAGAATGACAGTGATCTCGGCCTTCAGTTTCAGGCAGCGTTGCATCGTGATTGACTTCTGACAGATAGTGTTGAAGAAGTTACAAAGATCCATGATCGTCTTGCGGACACCTGACTCCATGATACCTCTAATTACAATAGGCAGTATCTGTGTGATCATCACGTGGCAGTCATGGGATTTCATGCCAATCAGTCGGTGAGTCTTCATGTCAAACAAATTTCAGATGTTTGTGGAGTAACCCGAAGAAACTTTGACACCATAGAGGCATTCACAGAGGCTATGGAGCTCGTCTGTACTCAGAGTGTAGCAAGCAGCAAGATAGCTGGTCTTGACTCTGATATCATTCTTCCTCATCTTGGTCATTTCTCTGGTTGCCCACAGCTCATGTCTTATATTCATGTGTTGCATGTCTGCTCGTGCCTTCGGTCCATGTTTTGTCTTGTCCGGAATGTTGAGCAAGAGACCAAGCAAGCTGTCGCAGATATTTTTTTCAACATGCATTACATCAATGCTGTGACGTGTGTCTAGGTGAGGCCAGTAAGGCAATTCCCAAAAAATAGATTTCCTTTTCTAGATGCCCTTTACCGGCGGTTGTTTCTTTCCTTTTCCTGGCTCAATTTCATCCATTTCATTCAAGAGATCATATATTTCTTGTCCGGTCTTCTCGCGAGGCTTTGGATAGATTTTTTTTGTTCCGTCGAACCTTTCTGTGTCCTCTCTCCATGGGTCATTCATGGTCAGCCACCTTCGGTGGCCCATGAGCACGATTTTTCTAGAGCCCTCTAAGAAAACACTTGTGGTTTCTTCCATGCACTTAACACATGCTTCGTATCCTTTGGTGCACTGATACACGTTGTTCCCGTACGTGGGATAATCTTGCACCGTTGTGAACAACAGGCCTTTCAGAGTGAAGAACTCTTCTCTGTCCGTGTCCCAGACCTGAGCCCCTTCTTCCCACAGCGTAACTAGTTCGTTCTTCAGTAGTTGTTGATACACGTTAAGATCCATTCCAGGTTGTTTTGGCCCTCGAATGAGAATAGATAGGTGCATGTACTTCCACTTCATGCACAACCATGGAGGGAAGTTATAGATCCAAAGAACAACGGGCCATGTGATGTGCCTACTGCTCATGTTGCCGAATGGATTTATTCCGTCTGTACTCATACCAAACCTGATATTCCTCGGATCACTACCAAAATCTGGGTATTCGGTGTCGATTGCCCTCCACTGACAAGCATCAGCTGGGTGTCGCAACACCCCGTCCTTTCTTCGCCCCTCTTCGTGCCAACGCATCAGCTTTGCCTCCTTCCTGTTACTGAATAAACGCTTCAAACGGAGGAGGATTGGAAGGTACCATACAACCTTTGCAGGGGCACCACTAGTCACTTCTTCCTCGTCATTGTCTTGGTTTCTGCCTCGCTTATATCGAGATGTGTTGCACACCGGATATTTGTGCAGCTCTTTATACTCCTTGCGATAAATAATGCAGTCGTTCCGACAAGCGTGGAGTCTCTCTACATCCAATCCAAGTGGGCAGACCACCTTCTTGGCTTCCACGGTGCTCATAGGCAACATGTTCTCCTTTGGAAAAACCCTCGCAAGGTAAGCCAGTGTCTCATCGAAGCTTGCGTCCGGACAGTTGTGGGCTACCTTAATCCATAGAAGTTCTAGCGTGACTGATAGACGCGTGTGCTCAGGATCGCAGCTGCGATACAGTGATTTTGTCGAGTCTTCCATCAGTTTCGCAAACTTTGCGACCTCTCTTTCATCCTCGGGGTCTTCGACCACCTGGTCCGCCATGTGACTGTCCCTCAACATTTCAGACAAATTGTTCCCCACATCTCCCGTCAAGTCATCCCTACATTTAGAAATATGGTCTTCATCTTCTTCTGCATCTTCATGTGTGGCCCCTTCTTCTAAACATTCTGGAGTAGCTAAAATTTCTGTCTCCTCACCGTGACTTGTTCAACATGTATAACTATCAGCGATACGGGGAACGGGGCCCCCCTAAACCGCTAGAAAAGGCCCAACTTGATGCCGCATCACCAAGGACGTGGGAGTCGAGAGGAGGTGCTCGGGGGTTCACCCCGAGTGCTGGATCCACTCGGACGTGGGAGTCAAGAGGAGGTGCCTGGGGGCTCACCTCGAGCGCTGGATCCACTCGGACGTAGGAGTCAAGAGGAGGTGCCCACTCGGCCGTCAAGGGGAGCCCCGAGTCGTCCCTTAAGGATGCTCCCCGAGCACCCAAGGCGACTTGGCTCTCGCTCGGGACGGCGAGTGCCTCTCCCAGGCAGTGGGATGGCCTAAGCCATGTGCTCGGGAGTCCCCGAACACGGGAACCCCGAGCACCCTTTGTGGGTCCCTACCCAGTACACGTGGCCCGACAGGCGCATTTAGTGCCTGTCTGTGCAGGCATTCCTACTACAAGTCTGTTGTGGACAAGATGGCGGTGTCCTGGTCAATTTCTGTCCTCCCATGTGATAAGTCCCGTCAAGTTGTCGGTCTTGGCAGAGAATGGAACGGTCTGACACCTTTTTGACTTTGGGGCTCGCCGTCGCGTACCCAGGCGCATACCTCCTGTCCCTGGTCAGTGGGGCCAGGGTAGCTGCAGCATGGTCCATGGCAGAGGGCGTTCTAGGAAGTCTTCACCTTCTAACCCAACCACGTCATGATGATCCAGATCCTAACCAAAGCGTGGTAGGAACTATTCCGCTACAGCAACCCTCAACCGCCGGCGTGGGACGCCCACGCCCTATCCGTCAGCAACGGTGCTACTACAGTTGGTCTTCCTTTCGGCCATTGTGGTGACCCCCGGGTATATAAGGGGAGAACCAAGGCCATGCGAAAAGAGAGACAAAAATAGAGACAAAAAGAGAGATGAAAAGAGAGACAAAAAGGGAGACGAAAAAAGAGACCTAGGAGAAAGAAAAGAGCAAGAACACCAGTGTTTCCAGGCTCATTGTAATCATCCAAATATTCATATATACACAAAAAGCAAGACGTAGGGTTTTACACCAAGAAGGTAGCCTGAACCTGGATAAATCATGGTCTTGTTTCTAGCTTCCAGCCGTTTAAGACCCGGCGTAGCTCCTGTTCCTCCGCTTGCCCGGCCAAATCCCAAAGGGGGTCCTTCCGGACCACCGACGCCGGTGTTTGTTCACCGACATCTGGCACGCCAGGTAGGGGAAGCAAAGGTTCTGAAGCTACGTCGTTCATGGCAGGCTGATAGTCACGTCCCCAGCAGCGGGGATGTCAACAGCCATCCGCTACAGCACGCTCAGCGCCCTCTCGTGTGCAGGGGCGCCACGCCATGCCCGGCGGCACCGCAGCAGCGGACACCACGCTGTCGCAGTTCCGGCACCTAGCGCGCGAAGGTGAGTCACATGGCGATCCACCCGTCACTGAATCTCCCCAGCGGGTGCGGCGCCGGTTGGATTCCGACCTGCCAGGTGAGGCAAGCGCGCTGCATGCTGCACAGTTCCTCCTCCGGCACCCTCCCATCCAGGTGGAAGGTATATCTCCTGTGGGCTCTTGGCTCTAGAAGGTAGCCAACCTGGTGGACACCGCTCGCTGTCAGGTGGCGGCCAGAGGCTCTCATACCTCCTCAAGGCATGGCGACACCCGCCCCGGCCCCTCAGCGGCATCGCTGCCACCACCGCCACGTCTTTCACGTGGTGAAGCGAGGGAGCTCTGCAGCGGGTCCCCTCATTCGATTGCTTCTCCTGTTTTAGGAGATGGCCCAGATCTTCGCCATCGCATCAACCAGCGGAGGGAAGATGAAGAGGCGCGTGTCACCATCGAGCGCCACCGGGAGAGGCGGCGCGAGGCAAGGGCTGACGAGGGCCAATCGTCCTCCGGCCCCGCTGCTGGTCGCACCTACTCTCCGGTGCGCGTTCGCGCGCAGCTGGTCGGGAGGGTCGGCACCCCGCTTTACGGAGTGGGTTGTCAGGCTTTTACTCCTGACCTTCGCCACGTCAGCTGGCCCGAAATGTTTCGGCCAGAGCTGCCACAGAAGTATGACGGCTCTTTCCACCCGGAGGAGTTCCTCCAGATCTACACCACCGCCGTACAAGCAGCTGGAGGACCCAAAAAGGTAATGGCCAACTGGTTCCCCATGGCCTTGAATGGCTCTGCCCGCTCGTGGCTCATGAACCTTCCCCCGAGCTCAATTTGCTCGTGGGAGGACCTTTGCCACCAGTTCGTAGCCAACTTCCAGGGCACCTTCGAGCGCCTTGGCATGGAGAGCGATCTCCACGCTGTCAAGCAGTGAAAAGGGGAGACGTTGTGGCACTTCATCCAGCGCTTCAGCCAGGTTCGCAACACCATCCCCAAGATTTCCCCTCAAGCAGTTATCGTCGCCTTCAGGCAAGGTGTACACGACAAGAAGATGCTTGAGAAGCTGGGCACGCGTGACATCCAGTCCACGGCAGAGCTGTTTGCAGTCGCGGACAAGTGCGCCAAGGCGGCTGAGGCCCGCACGTGGCACAGTTCACGCCCCGACCAGCCGACGGTCAACGATGCATGTTCCTCCCGTCTCCCTGGGAGGCGGGAGAATAAGAACAAGAAGCACAAGTCCGAGCCCGTCGTGGCAGTGGACGCCAAAGTGCGAAAGCTGCCGTGCGACGGATCAGGCGGCGGCAAGAAGCCACCCAGGGCCCCCGGTCGGGGCACTGGCAAGTGGTGTGAGATACACCAAACCGACCGACACGACCTTGCTGTGTGCCGGACAGTGAAGTTCCTCGCCGAGAGGAACAAGAAGCAGCGTGAGGATCACCGCGAAGGTGGCGACGGCAAGCGCGGCAGCGAGGAAGGTGGTCTCAGGTTCCAGGAACCCGAAGCCGTGGCGTGCATCAACGGGGGCGCCTCCACGCCCTCTTCACATCGCCCGTTCAAACTGATGGCGCGCGAAGTGTGCTCGGTGACCCGGAGCACCGGTTCGACCCAACCACTCAAGTGGTCGGGTACCTCGATCACCTTCGACTGCTCGGACCACCCCGAGAACACGTCGGGTGTAGGCCGCCTCCCGTTGGTGGTCTTCCCAACGATATGCAACATAAAGGTAACCCGCATGCTAATCGACGGGGGCACAGGCCTTAACCTCCTGTCCCCCAAGGTTTTTAGCAAAATACAGGTGCCACCCGGGCAGCTGAGGCCAATGATGCCCTTTCACGGCGTCACCCCGGGCCTCACCATGCCCCTAGGGCAGGTCTCCCTGATGGTCATGTTTGGGACCAGGGACAACTTCTGGACGGAGAGCGTCGTTTTCGACGTCGCTCTCCCGACCTGGCTCCATCAGATTAACCACGGATGATGGTCTGCCGCTGCCCAATGCGTGGAACATCGAGCATCTGTGTAAATTTTATCCGTAAATAGCTCGGGTAAGTTTTTCTTTATGCTTTGGATCAAACCCCCGAGTAACAAAGCGAGTCTTGGGAGTGTTCCAAATTTGTCGCCTAAGTCCTGGTCGCCTTGCTTGGTTTCTACACCCTGGGCACCAGTCCAGCCAAAGGCCGCCCGAGTATCCCACGCGCTCGCACACATGCTCGGGGGTTTGCTTGTATCATAAGCTATGTCAATAGCATTGATAATGTTAAGATAAGTAATATTCGCCTTTTTAATTACTTGTCAAGTTTTTCTATCCCCTCGCTTGCTCGCAAAAGAAGTCACTCTCACGAGTATCGGGCTCCCATGTCTCCCTGGCGCAATAGGTCCCTACTGGTCTGTGGTACAAGGAGTCGGGGTAGTCTAGTCTCTGGCGGCAGGCTGTCGGCGCTCGGACTACCAACTGTACCCCGAGCACTCCCGAGTCAGGGCACATAAGCCCCTGGCGACTCGTGCTTGGACTGGTCAGTTGCCCCGAGTGCTACCGAGTCTCAGAGTACTCGGATAACCTTACCTCTCGTACTCATGACCAGTCGGCTGACTCGAAGGCCATGGGTCCTGACGGTGGGGAGTTTCAAAAAAACTCGGGGCAGGGGCATCTTTTGCCTGCAGGTTGTTATAATTGCCTGTGAGTTTACAGATCAACCATGTTAAAGTTCCCGGGTGCCACTGACAATAGGCCAGCCTCACCGTCGACGCCCCCTTTGGCCCTCTGGGACCAGCATCTTCCGCACCTTGGCCACGCTCTTCTCATTAAGGAGACGGGATTTGGGAAGAATGGCGTTGGCGGCAGAGGACGGCGAGGAAGCGCGGCGCTTTTCACGTCTCGGCATGGCGCCGGTGTGGCGTGGGAGCTGGAGGCGAAAGGGTGCAAGGAGGCGAAGGGTGCGAGGAAGGAGAAGAGGCGTTTGCAGACAAGGAAGATGAGGAGGCGCAAGGCTGGCGAAGCGTTTAAAGGAAAGGATTGAGAAGTCGAAGCGTTTCGTATAGTGGGCGGATGTGGGGCGTCCACAAGGCGCAAAAATCGAAGCGTGGGGGGACGGTTCTGTTTCTCTGATAGAGCGCGTCCCTCCGCAAGGCGCGAAAATCGAAGCGGTTCCCCCGCATGGCACTTAGAGCGGGCTGGCATTTTCGTCGGCCCATAGAGTGAAGGCCCCGCCCCCAGCCTTGTCCTTTTTCTGGGCCGTCACCTGGTCGCAGAGCCGGGGGCTACTGTCAGCGATACGGGGAACGGGGCCCCCTAAACTGCTGGAAAAGGCCCAACTTGACGCCGCGTCACCAAGAACGTGGGAGTCGAGAGGAGGTGCTCGGGGGCTCACCCCGAGCGCTGGATCCACTCGGACGTGGGAGTCAAGAGGAGGTGCCCGGGGGCTCACCTCGAGCGCTGGATCCACTCGGACGTAGGAGTCAAGAGGAGGTGCCCACTCGGCCGTCAAGGGGAGCCCCGAGTCGTTCCTTAAGGATGCTCCCCGAGCACCCAAGGCGACTTGGCTCCCGCTCGAGATGGCGAGTGCCTCTCCCAGGCAGTGGGATGGCCTAAGCTATGTGCTCAGGAGTCCCCGAATACGGGAACCCGAGCACCCTTCGTGGGTCCCTACCCAGTACACGTGGCCTGACAGGCGCATTTAATGCCTGTCTGTGCAGGCATTCCTACTCCAAGTCCGTTGTGGACAAGATGGCGGTGTCCTGGTCAATTTCCGTCCTCCCAGGTGATAAGTCCCGTCAAGCTGTCGGTCTTGGCAGGGGATGGAACGGTCTGACACTTTTTTGACTTTGGGGCTCGCCGCCGCACGCCCAAGCGCATACCTCCTGTCCCTGGTCAGTGGGGCCAGGGTAGCTGCAGCATGGTCCGTGGCAGAGGGCGTTCCGAGAAGTCTTCACCTTCTGACCCAACCACGTCATGATGATCCAGATCCTAACCAAAGCGTGGTAGGAACTATTCCGCTACAGCAACCCTCAACCGCCGGCGTGGGACGCCCACGCCCTATCCGTCAGCAATGGTGCTACTACAGTTGGTTTGCCTTTGGGCCATTGTGGTGACCCCCGGGTATATAAGAGGAGAACCAAGGCCATGCGAAAAGAGAGACAAAAAGAGAGACAAAAAGAGAGACGAAAAGAGAGACAAAAAGGGAGACGAAAAAAGAGACATAGGAGAAAGAAAAGAGCAAGAACACCTGTGTTTCCAGGCTCATTGTAATCATCCAAATATTCATATATACACAAAAAGCAGGACGTAGGATTTTACACCAAGAAGGTGGCCCGAATCTGGGTAAATCTCGGTCTTGTTTCTAGCTTCCTACCGTTCAAGATCCGGCGTAGCTCTTGTTCTTCCGCTTCCGCGGCTGAATCCCAAAGGGGGTCCTTCCGGACCACCGACGCCGGTGTTTGTTCATCGACAATAACCTTCTATGAAACCTTTAGTCAACAAGTGTAGCCGCAACGTGCCTCTCTCCCTGAACATTATCATGTTCTTGCATACACAACACGGACAACACATCTTGTTCGCACCCCTTTTCTCCCTATCTTCCTCGGTCACATCTAGAAACTCATTCAAAGTATCGACGAAACTCCGTGTTGCCCTTTTGTCGTACATCCAATTTCGATCCATCGATTCCTACAACAAGAAACTAATTGACTATAGTTCAAATTAATAAAATAAACACAAAATTTATTCTTTTCTTTCATGTATTGCATCGTACAAAAGAGATCTAGCTAGCGCTGTCGAAAAGGGGACTCGAGAGCCTTCCGAAGAGGGTAGGAAGAGAGAGAGGGGAAAAAGGATGGAGAAGAGGGAAGTTTAGAGAGATCTAGATCTAGATACATCTAGAAGGAGGAGGGAGGGAGGAGAAGAGTGAAGTTTTAGAGAGATCTAGACCTAGATACATCAAGAAGGAGGAGGGAGGGAGGAGGGGAGGGGGAAAGAGAAGGGAAATGGGTGGAGGGAGGGTCAAGAGAGTTCTAGATCTAGAACTCTTACATCTAGGAGGGAGAGGGGAACGAGGGGAGAAAGGACAGTACCAATTGGAGGAGTAGCAGCAGTCCGGCGCGGTGCAGGTGGATGTGCTCACAGCTGGCCGTGTGAGGCACGCGAGCTCATTGGCTAGCTGCGGGCGCCTCCCCTGTTTTATGTGCAGACATATCGCTGACGGGCAGCCACAGGGAACCGTCAGCGAAAAGTCTGCCCTAAGACGCTATTCGGGAAGCAATTTCCACTGACGGGCGCCACAGGACCCGTCAGTGGAAGTATAACCTTCGCTGACGGGCAGAGACTCCTCGCCCGTCAGTGGAGGTCTCCGTCAGTGGTGAGGCAAGTAATGCCCCTCTCCCCTTACTTTTACTGACGGTTGATCCGTGCCCGTCAGTAAAAGTAGTTTCTCCCGGCTTCATAGTCGGTTTTACTGACGGTCGTTTGACCGCCCGTCAGTGGTATTTATCATCAGTGACAGGCAACCTCTTGCCCGTCAGTGATGATTGTGCAGCCGAAGTGTTTTCTGAGATAGTGAGCCCTAGGTGATTTCTATGTTATAGATGCTTTTTTCTCACAGTATTCTCTGGTTTGTATGGTCATTCCTTTTAATCTGCATTATGAATGTTTTTTCTATCCGAAACATTCCGATCGATATATATGGTGCTTTTGACTTTATAATGCATTTTTCACAAGTGCTTGTGGGAAGCACTTCTCAAATTTTTACTGTACACTAAAGAAACCGGCTAAATACAGATGAAATTATTATTACAGATCACGTATCATCCGAGCATCATTTCCTGAACAAGAACTCTGAAAACAAAATTTCTCAACATCTCCTGAACAAGAACTGAAGGAATAGAAAGAGTAGATTTCTGGAATCAGAATTCAATCCGGCAAAAAAGGAAAGAAGTTGAGCAACTACAAGTCAAGAGATATGCAGCCGAAAATTCTCGAGCTAGGGCCAACAATAGCTCTAGAAAACCAGAAACACAAAGCTTTGGCAAACTGCTTGAGGCAAGTGAATGTTTCCTAAACCTTCACATTTCCTGAAGAACAGATCTTCCCACGATTTCGTAAAGAACTCTGCAACAATCTTCCAACATATGTGACCAAACTCAACCCTTCATGAGACATTGGAAACTCAGGCGAAAACTTGTACATGTATCCCACACCATGATCAAGATTGGAGATAATTAATCGATCAAGCTTCATACTAAGATGAATACATGAAGTCTTTCAAGCTAGCTTGTGAATGTATTTTTTTATTTTAGATAATGGAAGTTTTATTACTCAAATCAAAACATCGAGATGATACAACGAAAAGAGTATCTTCTGGCCTCTGCATCAAGTTGCACATAGTCAAAAGTCCATAAATCACACAAACGCAAAAAGATAGATAATTAAAAGTTCATGACATAGAGCGACGAACTAAGGAGCGCCAAGCTTGCGACTAAAGCCCCACCCATTGGTGGAGGAAAACTCCCGCAGTACAGGCTCGAGGGATCTACAGACTGTAAGCGCCAATTCTTGATTCTCCGGGTGATGTAAGATAGCCCAAGATCGCAGCGTTCGATCCCCTGTAAACAACCTGCAAAGGAGTATAAAGCATTTTCTTATCAAATATCGCATCATTGCGACTTAACCAAATAGATCAACAAATAGCGGCCACTCCCCCATTAGCAACAACTTGCATATCTTTGCAAAGCCCAAGTAACCATCGACCAAACAAGTCCTCAATACAAGTGGGTGGGCAAAAACCCATCGCCGCTTAGATCGTCAGCCAAACGAAACATGCGATTGGGTAGTGAAAAACTAAATGTTGTATTGTTTGTTCGTGATTGCAAAAATAACATGTGGTACTGCCTTCCCAATTCCTTGTACGTAAATTATCTTTAGTGAGAACTACTTTTTATAGATCCAAAGAAATATTTTGATCTTTGGAGGAATTTTGAGCCTCACAGTATCCTGTTGATCGCTCAGAGTTATTTGTGCCGCTCTTTCTGAGATCATAAGTCACACAGATTTTGCCCAACTAATCTTTGAAGAAAGGAAAGGTTTAATGGGTTAGATTGTACCACATCATCGACAGTAAGCTGCTTGTGACGGCAAGGAAAATATAGTGATCTGTCAATTAGAGCAAAGGAAAAATGAATCAGCCATAGAACTTTTACGGTTTGAAATTAGTACAAGGCAGCATCTAACAACGAAATGATGTACATGATGTCAAATAAAATTTTCACATCAGCTGTCTAAAACAGACCTAACAAAATGAGCTACCCTTCTTCAACTCTAAGTCTGTTACTGTGTAGGTCAGTTCATGATTATTAGGCCTACATCGGAAAATGTGATAAAAATTACCCTTTTAATACATCTCACATTAGTAAGAGGTTTTTACTTGTAATATCTTGACTCTAGTATCGTGCCAATTAACAAAGAAAAAGGTCACATCAAATCAGCACCCCGAAATGCTTTCTTCACAAAACTGTCAAATGAACACCAAATGCCCTCCATGGTTTCAAGTGCATGTTCGAAGCTTGATGTGGCTGGCCTACGTTACAAGACTTGAACACTACAATGCTGCCTCTTATCAGTGGTATAGAATCCACGGGGCACCTTGCTAGGAAAAAAGTGGTGGCCGCAGATGGCTACATAATTGGAGAAGGGGCACTGACCTTGTCCGGAGCTTTGCTAACTGCTACCACAATTATTAAGATCCTTCTCACAGATCAAAGCAGCCACCATATCAGTACAGTATGAACACTAAACAGCAAACGAATCAAGTGAAACCAATGTTGACCTCATCCACAGGGAGACTGTCATGGTCATTCAGGTCACTGTCATTTGCTCCAACTTCATTGTCGGCATCGTCCTACAATGACAAACAGCCCTTAAGTTTCATCGACACTAAACCGTGCTCACATCAAGCTACTGCAGAGGCATCGTCATCGTGCTCACATCAAGCTACTGAAGAGGCACCGTCATCATCTTCAATAGGAGTATTTGACCTGTAAACCGTAGTGAAGAAAAATAACATCAGCTGACAATCATGGTGTTATGTGAATATTGCGAAAACCGGTGCTAAGCATATGCCGATCTCCCACGAGGCGACATATAGAAGCATAAATCTATACTGAGAACATTGCAGAATGGACAAGGAGAGACACGACGTTTGTAACGTGGTTTAGCCGTGAGGCCTACATCCATGGGGCATAATTATAAGTGCTCTTCTCCTTAATAACTCTCTCCTTAATAACTCTCTTTCAAATTACATCTCTCAGGTTACACAGGGTGCCTCTATTTATATGAGGCATCGGATTACAGGAGTCTGACACTAAGGCCCCGTTCGTTAGTCGCCCACGCCGGCCCGTTCCCCAATTCCAGCTCCGTGCGCCCGGCTCCCCGCTTCGTTCGAAAAAAACGGGATCGCACCGAGGCGTTCGGCAACCCGCTCTGGCTTCCCACACGCAGCGAGCAGGCCGGCGGCCCGGGCCTGTTAGAGCAGTGCTCTGAAGCCCACTCGGGGAGAGGCAAGGGAGGGAGGCCTGAGGGCTTGGTCAGAGGAGAGGTGGGGTTGGGCCTGGCCTAGTTTGGCGTGACGATTTGGCCTGGCTGTAATTGCATCGTTTTTCTTTATTTTTTGGTACAGAAGGTTGTAAAATGGCACATCAATTCAATAGAACTACTAATTGTTTCAAATATCACATATATTCACAGTGTTCAACAGGTACATCATTCCAAATATATTAACGCACGAAGAACAACAAAGATTCAGAGATGTCAAATATCTCATATGATTAAAAAATAAGTCATAAATAAAGGTTTTCAGTACAAAGATCAGAAAATAGACTTGCCCTCCGCTGCATCACCATCCTTGAGCGATAGCAGTAGCTAGCTCGTCCCTAAACCTGTCCATAATAGGAGCGCTTGACTCTGGAGTTGAGGCATCAGATGCATTTGAAGGAACGGCATACCTATGGTATCTTGATGGAATGGTTGGCACATAATCTGGATCCTTATCACACCTAACAAAGTGGAGATCTTCCTTGTCATGAAAGCGAACGTAATTGTGCAATGTCATAGCAGCAGCAACAATCATCTTCTGTCCATCAATGCTGTAATTTGGCATCTTGAGAAGAATTTGCCATTTCATCTTCAAAACTCCAAAAGCTCTTTCTATGGCATTGCGCTTGGAAGAGTGGATCTTATTGAATTTCTCCTTAGGAGTATTTGACGCTGCACCCCTGTGAAAGTCAGGTACATGATATCTTTCTCCTCTGTATGGGGCTAGATAACCTGGTCTGTTAGGGTAGCCAGCATCTACGAGATAGTACTTGTCTACACAAAACAAAAGAATATTGAGTGTCACATGTAGCATAGATGCCATGAGTTCACAACAAAAATGTTCAAAGTGTATGTGTAAAGCTCACCCTTTGGAGGATGGGGGAAGGCGTCGCTATCCTTCTCCAATGCATGATATAGCACACTTGTATCATGCATCGAACCAGGTTGTCCAATTGAAGCATAAGTGAAATGCATATCAAAATCACATATTGCCAACACATTCTAAGTTGTTGCGCCTGTTCTTCCAATATACCTCACTTTCTGAGCCTCCGGAATAGAAGCCCTAATATGAGTCCCATCTATTGCACCTATGCAGTCTTTCAGATGTGGATATGCCCTTCTATCATTCATAATCTTTGGATGAACAACTCTAAAATTTGGGTCCTTAGGTTTGAGGTAATGAGCTGCCATCCTGATCACATATAGAAGAACCTCGTGGAACTTACGGTGGATAGTATCTGCTGCATGCTTGAAACGGTTCTGAGTTCTTCTATTTGATTCACATCCCCCCAAGGTCCACAAGAACATAGCTAGAGACTCGTAACTGCTAATTGCAAAGGTTGATGTGAGCCCATATCTTCGCACCAACAAGTCATGTAGTTCGAAGAAGATTCTTGCATTCATTCTTAGCATTCTGTACGTCTCTCCTGGTGTGTCAATAGTTTCTTGCAGCCATCCAAATCCACTCAAAATAGATACCCTAGGTTCGGCGTTCATCACCCAGCTATCACAATACTTCTCAGCAATAGTTGCCGCACCTGAATAAATGTTGGACATTTGCTGCGCATGGCGGAAAATCATCATCTTCTTTACTTCGTCATGGTTGTCTTCATCACTATCACTTTCAGAAGACATCTAGACGAACAAAAACATACAATTATGAAACAATAGTTAGCATCAACAATTTAAAGTACCATGGACATCGCCAGCAAAGTACAATACATAAACATGGTTCAAATTGTTATTACAAACCAAACATATATTATCACGGATAGGAAAACATATTATTCAAATTGAAATTACAATACCAAACATAGCATCTACTGGCGCCCATACTTGACATTATACTTCCTACGAAGCCAACCAAATCGAGATGATGGAGTTATATGGAGAAACATCTCCCTCTGATCTCTCTTGACGAACAACTCAGTAGCAATGAAGTGCTCATCAGTATCCTCAGTTGCGCCACATGCAAGAACTTCATTCATGACAGCGGTGACTGAGGTGCCCTCATCCTGTTTCATGTAAGACTCAAATGAAGATTGAGACCTCTCAGCAATGTCACCAATTTTTGTTATCTGCTCCTGCATGACTTGGGCTGTCTTGGGCTTCTTGTTCTTATCATCAATGATCTGACCAAGCCTCTTAACCACCTTTGAACTAGCAGGTGACTGTTCTTCCATCTCGTCCAAATCGACATCTTGAATGGCGTCAACATCGAACATGGAAGGGAATGCTGAACTAGATGGGGGCGCAGTGCCTGAAGCAGGATTCCAAGCATCTGTACCATCACTTGTGATGTCTTCAAACATAATACGCAAGTTCTCCTCATTGCGAAGGCCGTGCTTTTGGAACTTGCCACATCCTGGAATGTCCTGCATTACAACAAGGATAACAGTAATTGGCATTACATGATATGACGAATTCACGATACCATATAACAAACATGAACATGATAACTCAATTTCTTTGCCTTTTTCCACCACTCAGCATCTTGTTTCACAGTGTTCAACTCATAATCCCACCCACCTCCAGTCTCCCTCAACTTTAGCTTTTTGAAAGTGTTGAAATCAATCTTCAATTTATCCCATTTGTTCTTTAATTGGGCCCTGTTGTATTGCAGACCGGTTCGGTTTTTGAAATCCTTTGCCACATCCTCAAACGCCGCGGGTGTCAAGTGAGAGTTTGGATGATTACCAGCCCGCACTTGGAAGACAAACAACTCGGTAACAATCCAAGTATTCTCATCAGTCCATTCAGCAGCCATACTATACAAGTTAGGAACAAATTCATTTTATTAACAACTACGCAAGCATCTCCATTGGCAAGCAATGCATATATCTGTAATATTTTCAGTACAACCAATACATATATCTGTAATATTTTCAGTACATCCAATCCAACATGAAACATCGATAACATGTGAAGGAGACCGAAGCTCACCTTCCAGTAGAGCACCGGCTTGGGGGGGTTGCGGCAGAAAGAGGCGCTGCCGGGGACTCGCCTATGCACGGTGAACGGTGGCCGGGGGGGGTGGTGTGCAGCCGGTACTCCCTGTGCGTCGACCAGTGGGGGGCGAGCTCTGCGGGGAACGGCGGCAGGGGAGCTTTGCAGTTGGGAGGAGAGGCGGCGGACACAGCCCACGGCGGCCGGGAGCAGCGGCGGCGGACAGAGCCGACGGGCGCGCGGCTGGGAGGAGCAGCGGCGGCCACGAACGACCGCCCCCGGGAACAGCAGCTCCGGCGAGATGCGAGGATGTCCAGGAGGCACCACGGCGGTGAGAGGCACGAACGCCGGTGGGAGCAGCGGTGGCGAGAGGGGGGGCGAGGCTAGAGCGGCGGCGAAGGTCGGGGGGGTGCGGCGGTGGTAGATCTGGGCCGGAGGGAGCGGGCGAGCAGCGGGAGGGGGTGCGGTCGGCGAGGGGCGGGCGAGCGGCGGCGAGGGGGAGCGGTGGCGAGGAGCGGGTGGTGAGGGGAGCGGCGGCGAGGGGCGGGTGGTGGGGGGGAGCGCGCGGGGGGAGGAGGTGGGGGACAGGGGCGGCTACGAGGGGCGGGTGGTGGGGGGAGCGCGCGGGGGGAAGGGGGGGTGGGGGACGGGGGCGGCTGCGAGGGTCGGGCGAGCGGCGGCGAGGGGGGAGCGGTGGCGAGGAGCGGGTGGTGAGGGGAGCGGCGGTGAGGGGCGGGTGGTGGGGGGAGCGCGCGGGGGGAAGGGGGGTGGGGGACGGGGGCGAGCGAGACACGGCGCGGGGGCAACTCCACGCTTGGACGATTCCGTGGTGCGACGTTTTGCCCGCTCCGAAAAAATGGCCTGCGCCTCGCACCGCTCCCCGATTCCGGCTCCGCAATAATTTTTCGTTCGGGTGCGCTCCGCCCGATCCTAGCACGGATTTAGGAGCTGGGCGAGTACCGAATGGGCCCTAAGTTTACCATATCCCTATTACAACTCCAAATCCTACCTTGTAACCTAGTCTAAACACATATTCGACACAATCTCAACATTGAATATACTCACAAAAGCAACCAGACAACTGACTACGTTAGAATCTCCGGCTTCCGAAGGCGGATCTTCTCCAGGACTGATGAGATGGTTTTGTAAAATGGCTGCGCAATAGGCTTAAACGACGCCTTCCTTGTCTCTAAAGAGAACACGATTAAGTAGAGACAGTTAGATAATGTACAAATTCTCACATATTTCAGTTCCAATCATGCACATGGTCGACATGTATACCTCGCAGCAGCCTGCGCTTACTCAACGTGGATTGAATCAAGCTGCACCCTCCTCTCCTGCGCACAAAAACCCACATCACCAATCAACAAAAGGAATCAAACGGAACAATCGTATGAATCAAATCACAAGGAACAAAATATTACCTTCTCAGACTGTTTCTTCTCTTGGGCCAACTCCTTGGGTGCCTTCTCCTTCTTCTTCCCTTCACCTCTGCCTCCACGGCCATTCCGCCACCGTCTTTGCCCTCATCTATGTCGAGCCGCTTCTTCACCAACTTTTCCCTCTGCAGCTCCTTGATGAGCCTCCTCCCCTCAGCATCTCCTCCTCCTCGTCAAAAACTTGCATGGAGAATGGTGCTAGGAAGATCAATTTTTTTGAAATTTGCAAAGGTAGCAAATAATAAGGAAGAGTAGATCTTCTAAAATAGCGTCAGATAATAGAAGCGAGTGTGCGGAGGAGCAGTATCAGAGAAGAGAATTGAGTGGACGGGGGAGCAACATACCTAGATGTATCTGGAGATGGAGGACGGCGATGACATGCTGGATGGCGCCTTGATCTGGAGAAGGATAGAGACGACAAAGAGAAGTGAGCAGGTTGAGAAGGAGGTGAAAGTAAGGATGAAGAGAACAAAGAGAAAAAGAGCTCACCAGAAACTCGGGCCCGTCGATCTGGCCGCGGTGATTTCTATGTTATAGATGCTTTTTTCTCGCAGTATTCTCTGGTTTGTATGGTCATTCCTTTTAATCTGCATTGTGAATGTTTTTTCTATCCGAAACATTCCGATCGATATATAAGGTCTATATTTTTTTCTGGTCCACGAATAATTTTATATTGAATCCGAAAACGTAAACATGATCAACCGAAGCTACATTAATAATATTGCATGTAGAACAACTCCTACCAACTGCTAGAACATTTTCTTCACCATGTAATTCTTTTTTGTTAGAGACAAGTTTTATAACTTATTGTTTTCTAAAATGATCAGTTTTATATATATGTGAAAAACAAAAAATACTAGTATTAAAGTGCGGGGCCTTAATGAGGCCAAGAAGAGGTATCAAATTTTATAGTTACCTATCTCCTGCTCATACGGAAGATAAGAAACCACTGCACGGGGCGCCTTCACTTGTCTAGGCAGGCCCATTAAGAGTCTTGGCAGTTTTTTCTGTACTTTAGTTTTTCTTATGTTTAGTTTCCTTTTTTGTTCTTCTTTTTTTCTTTTTTCTTGTTTCATTATCTTTCTGTCTTTTACCTTTTCTTGTTACTAGTTTATTTTCTTGTAGTTTTTCATGCGTTTGAGATTTTTTCCAGAGTGGTGATTCTTTGTAAAAAGTTCATCCATGCTTAGTTTTGTCCACGGTAAATATGATTTGTTTCGATATTGATTTTGTTTTATTTAGACTAGCAGCGTGCCCATGTCTTACAACAGAACACCAAATAGTAGTGATATATAATGAGAGCATAAGTACCAAAATTTATTTCCACACATGATTAATAAGACCATGAGTAATTTTTTTCAAATGATGGTAATATAATTAATAACACCATGAGTAATTTTGTTAGACACATTACACATTAGCTTTCGTTGAACCAACAATTAATCAATTTTTCATAGAAGTGAAGATGTACTGAAGGCAATGCAAAATTTGATAGGAAGCAACACAAAATCTAAAGACACCATGCGTGAACGTAACAAAATTTCTGCTATAATCAATAATGTAACAATCAATTACTGTAGAAAGAGTCTGCTATAATCAATAATGTAACAATCAATTACCGTAGAAAGAGTAAACACTACTACAAAATCGTTTATACGAGGCGTCTTATCCGAGGCGGTTAAGCAAAAGCGCCACGAATAAGATATGTCGGAAGCGGTTAGTACGAAAAAACCGCCTCAGATAACGAGTCCGGGAACAACCTCCTCTAATGTTATCCGAGGCGGTTATACTCCTCTAATGTTATCCGAGGCGGTTACTTATTTATAACCGCCTCGAATAATGGACATATCCGAGGCGGTTATATATCGTCAACCGCCTCGGATATGTGAGTACATATCATAGGCGGTTGCTGATATATAACCGCCTCCATATATGTGATATCCGAGGTGCTTATGTGGATTTAACCGCCTCCAATACGATCACAGTATTAATGTGCTGCGCGAGCAGACAGACGACCAGAGGTAGATATGTCTTGAATGTGGCGATTTGCTGGCGATTTTTTGAGCTATTTGCTGGTGGTTTTTCGGTGGAGAAGCGACATTTGGAAGTGTATAGTTGGAGATAATACTTCCTTGTTGGTTGCCAAAGGTTAGTGTATAGTTTTTGAATCATTTCATCCAATAATTTGGTGATTTTGCTTTGTTAATTTCTTGGACATTGAGAATATTTAATTATATGATCATAATTAGATCAATGGAGATGTTTGAATTATCGTATGGTTCAATGCATTGCAAGATGTGTTAAGGTATTGAAATTTTTATGGAATTTTGTGGGTAAAAAGGAAAATAATTAATGATGGATTTATTTTTGTGGCATATTTAATTTTTATATGCAAGAAGTGCTAATTTGGTTAGTTATACGTTAGTAATTGAAGAGAGTCGACGCATATAGCTTAGTTATATTAGTCAATTAGTATAGTTACTTAATTACATTAGTTAGTTAATTAGGTTAGTAATTATTTTGATAATTCGGTTAGGTTAGTAATTGAAGAAATGTTAAACTCATGTCACGAAGTCGATGCACTTCATATTTTTAACTAAATTTTTAACTTTCCACATGCACGGCTTAGATGGATCGATCGTGGATGTACGTAGCTCGCAACACAGAGGCGTATAGAGATGGAGTGAGAGCATTTATGGCAGCGGCCAAGGCAGACATATTGAAAGAGGGTAGAGCTGACACGTATTGTCCATGCGTAGACTATGGTAACGTAAGGACTTTTGAGCTTCATCATATTGAGTACCACATCTTCAAGAGAGGTTTTATGGAAGGGTATTCAACTTGGACCAAGCATGGTGAAGATGAAGCCGTAGTATCAGATGATGATATTTGTGCCGATGAAGAAGCAACCGATATGCCATTTGATATCGGTTGTGATTCAAACCATGAGATGTCCGATGATCCCGACTCGATGCCTGAGCTGGAACAGATGTTGCGTGATTTTGAAGGGCACGAAACCGACAGAGAGTACCAACAATTTCTAGGCTTGATGGGGGCCTCGGAGAAACTGCTATTCGCAGGATGCAAGGCTAAGTTCACTTTGTTATATGTCGTGCTTGAACTATTGAAGCTGAAGGCAAGCAATAGCTGGTTCGACAAGAGTTTCAACGAATTGTTGGGTCTCCTAGGTGACATGCTTCCAGAGGAGAATGAGTAAACACATACAGAGCCAAGAAGGTGCTTTGTCCCTTGGGACTGGAAGTTGAAAAGATACATGCATGTCAGAACGACTGTATCCTATATCGAAATGAGTTTGGGAAGCTACATTCATGCCCTGTGTGCAAGATTTCTTGGTACAAGAGTAAGATTGGAGTAGAAGGAGCTGACGAATTCGTCGAGGCGACGAAGGGGACTCCTGCAAAGGTTGCTTGGTACCTGCCTGTAATCCCGCGCCTGAAGCATTTGTTTGCAAACCCGAAGGAAGCAAAACTGTTTCGCTGGCATGCGGACGAGCGGAAGACGTCCGATGGAAAGCTCAGACACCCTGCCGATGCTATCCAGTGGAGAAACATCGATAGGAAGTAACCCCGATTCGCTGTGGAATCTAGGAACGTAAAGTTTGCGTTGAGTACGGATGGAATGAATCCATTTGGCAACATGAGCAGCCGACACAGCACCTGGCCCGTACTTCTCAGTATGTACAACCTATCTCAATGGCTTTGTATGAAACGGAAGTACATTATGATGTCCGTACTTATCGAAGGGCCTAAGCAACCTGGTAACGACATCGACGTGTATTTCCAACCGTTGATGGATGATCTACAAACACTGTGGAACACAGGAGTGCAGGTATGGGATGCGGACAAAAGAGAATACTTCACTCTACGGGCCATGCTGTTCTGCATAATCCAAGACTTTCCCGCTCTCGGCAACACCTCCGGTCAGACGGTTAAAGGACACAAAGGTTGTCTCATATGCATGGAGAATACCGTGAGCCTAAGTCTCAAGAATTACGGGAAAGTCGTGTACATGTGTCACCGGCGGTTCCTGCCTATAAGACACTGTTACTGGAGATGGAAGTCACAGTTCAACGGGAGAACGGAGAACGGTGCGAAACCAAGGCCATTAAGCGGTGCAAAGATATTCGAGAAGGTTAGCGATGTGAATGTCGTGCTCGGAAAGGGTCAGAAAAAGAAGGCCGCTGATGAGTCCGCATACTGGAAGAAGTGATCGGTGTTCTGGGACCTACCATACTGGAAGGATCTAGAAGTCCAGCGCTGCATCGATGTGATGCACATAGAGAAGAATGTTTGTGACAGCATGCTGGGTCTACTGCTAAGCATAAAGGACAAGACGAAGGATGGCGTCAAGGCCCGACTTGACATGGTTGATATGGGAATCAGGCCAGAGCTGGCGCCTATACTTCTGCCTAACGGGAAGACATACATCCCCCCTGCCTGTTACACTTTATCCAGGGCTGAGAGAACCGAGTTTTGCAAGTTCTTGCATAGCGTGAAGGTTCCGTCGGGCTACTCCGCCAACATCAAGAGGCTCATCTCAATGCAGGACTTGAAACTAATCAGTATGAAGTCTCATGACTGCCATGTCATGATGACACAGATGCTCCCAATTGCAATCAGGAATATTCTGCCGCCTAACGTTCGAGAATCAATCACCAACCTCTGCTTCTTCTTCAACAAGATTTCACAGAAGGTGATGGACGTGTTCGAACTAGATGATCTGGAGTTAGCGGTGGCGGAGACTGTTTGTCAGCTAGAGATGTACTTCCCCCCGTCTTTCTTTGATATAATGGTGCATCTCATCGTCCACATCGTGCACGAAATCAAGATGTGTGGGCCCGTCTTCCTTCGGAGCATGTACCCGTTCGAAAGATTCATGGGAATCTTGAAGCACTACGTGCGAAACAGGTATCGACCGGAGGAAAGTATTGTCGAAGGTTACGCTGCGGAGGAGGTTGTCGAGTTCTATGTTGGCTACATGGAGGACGAATACAAAGTCTTTGAAGATGCACCTCCGATGCAACATACCATTAGAGACGCAATTACCGATGAACCTAATGAAGCATGGTACGCATGTCAAGATCATCAAGAAGGACTAGAGTTCGAATAGGAAATGCCTCGCCAAAAGAAAAAGAAGAGGAAGCGGAGGCAATGAAATGATTTGATTAGTATTGATTTTGTTGGTTGAAACATGTAAGAAACATTTATGTGCAAATGTTGATACATATGAGATATGCTTGTGTTTTTCATGTGCTTGAGATATGAGATATGCTTGTGATAAAGGATGTCAGTCCTTTTGATGCTTGTGATGTTCAATTGTGCTGTCGCCTGCAAGTTCAGAAAACAGAACTGAAAACTTGCCCTAAAAAGCGTATCCGAGGCGGTTGGATCAACAGAACCGCCTCCTTTATTCCTTAATCGGAGGCGGTTAGAACTGGCTAACCGCCTCCGATTAAGAATAATTGGAGGCGGTTGGGTAAAAGCAACCGCCTCCGATAACTCATCCGAGGCGGTTAGATCGATCTAACCGCCTCGGATATCTTCCGTAATTGGAGGCGGTTAGATCGGTTTAACCGCCTCCTTTATTCCTATCCGAGGCGGTTAGATCGATTTGACCGCCTCCGATAACCCCCTTATATCAACTCAAACTGCCATCCCCGCGTGCATTAACTCGAACTGCCAAGCCCAAACTCCCGGCCGACTACCTAGCGCCGCCGTGCGCCACCGCCTGCTCCACGTCGCCGAGCGCCATCCTCCTCCACGCCGCCTCCTCTCCGTCGCACCAGCGCCTCCGAGCCCGAGCACCGTGGCCGCCTCCCCGGAGCACCGCGGCCTCCTCCCCCGAGCGGCGGTTTCCCCGAGCTCCTCCCCAAGCCTCCTCCCCGACCACCGCCGCCTCCTCCCCGACCACCGGCGGCCTCTCCCCCAAGCACCGGCCTCCTCCTCCAACCGCAAGGTGAGTCAAATCTACGAGTGCTTAGCGGACGTGCTCACGGAGAACGGTGCATTGGGTGCATGCGTATTGGGTGCCCGTATGTGTCTTCATTGTATCACAAAGAAAAACTAAAAAATGCTTCTCTATATTGCAACGTATTGTTAACTGCAAACACTTTGACTCACATGTGTTGCTACGCAGTGGCCTCAGTATTTTGGTTCATATTTCCTACACTTGTCATCTTTCTATTTTTTGCAATCTATATCTCTAGTTCATATTACAACTTGCATGATAACTATAAGAGGTTTTTTGTGTGCGTGCATTCTAATCCAGACAAAACGATGCCAAGTTGAAAGATTAAACTTCCTTTAGTTCAGAAAATAGATTGTATATCCATTTCACATTTCTTTAAGGGTATGTTTGATGTAGCGGCATGCCATGCCGTGATTTGTCAGTGTGATTAAAATACTTCGTTTGAGCAAGTCAACTTTACCGGATAAGATTCTGTAGGTTTTTCCTTATCTGTCTTACCTGGTAACAAGTGATATGTCATGATTAGGAGGAGCAAATAAATTAATTTTGAAGAAGTCTTGGTACAAAGAGTACTCTTTGAGAGCTATAGGTTGATCTATGTAATACTCTTAGCTCATTTTTGTTTATTTTGAAGGTAGTAAAATACATCGCTTGCCCCATTCATGTGTCTTGCATCATCTAATGTGTGACTGTTCTGGTAGGACAAGCCTGTAATTAACAATATAATTAAATTAATAGAAAGCTAGTCATCAAACTGTGTTTCCGCCTGGGCGTGAATTTTAAAAACACAGAGATTTCATAAGTTCTTAAGGAAAATTCAGTAGTTCATGGTTAGACAGTTAACATGTTCATAACTTTTGTAATCTCTTAGCACGCTTTGATACTTCAAGAGTTGTTAGAACTACATCTTTGGCCGGAAAACATAGAAGAAATTGAGATCTTTGATCTTTCATATTTTTCATTTCTGACTTCTAAACTGTGGTTATGCCAAGTTCCTATTAGAATGGAGACAAACTCCTCGCCGTCCTCCCCTACGGTATCGCCGTCGGGCTCGCCAAGACCGTCGACATCGTCAGGAAAGGGGTCTCGCAAACCAAGGAAGCCATCGGGTCGGCCGAAGGGCAGATGGGTAGTTCAGAGCTTGGATCCGGTGACCGGAGTTCCTGAGCCAGAAGAAACCCGGAAGAAGTGGCGGACGTTATGCGGGGTGGTCGCCTGTTCTAGGGTTAGGATCACCCTCGCCGATTGGGGTGAGCTGACATGGGAGGAGCGGAGGTCCCTGTTTGATGAAGTGAAGGGCTCCTTCATGTACCCGGAAGAGGTCGAAGCCGATTTCTTCCAAGCTACCATATTAACGGCTAGGAAGTGCTGGAGGAATTTCAAGCATAGACTGGCGAGGGACTATCTGAAGCAAGAGAAGTCGCCGTGCCAGGCATACCCGGATGTCTCCGAAGAAGATTGAGCAGAGTTCTGCACCCTGAAGTCATCCGAAGAGTTCCAGGCAGATAGCCAGAAGGGGCAAGAGCTAGCCAGGAGGAACAAGCACCCACATTATCTCAGCACCTTAGGGTACGTCGGTGCTAAGAAGAAGTGGGCAAAGGAGGATGAGGAAGCGGAGAAGCACGGACAGCAGCCGGTGTTCTCGGATTTCAGCGACAACCACATCTGGGACTGGTGCAGGGCGAGGACGAAGGTGGATCCTCGTGGTCAACGCATGTGGAGAAACCCTGATGACGAGGAGGTCTATCAGAGAATGGTGGGACTGAATGAGCAAGCATCTCAAGGCTCGTTTGTGCCAAGTCAGGAGAAAGACATACTCTCCGAGGCCATCGGCACTAGGGAGCCCTATGGACGCACGAGGGGTTTCGGTAATCTAGCAACATGGAGTAAAGCCTTCACCGAGGACACGCAGGAGGCACGTCGACAGAGGAAGAGAGCAAGAGCCGAGCAGATGAAAGCGGAGATACAGTCGTCCCTTGAGGCACAATTTGAGGAAAGAATGAGGGCGATGGAGGAGAGGCATTCAGCACAGTACCTGTAGGACAGAGCGCCAGTCGCAATTAGCCCAGGTGCCTGCCGTAGTAGCTGCGCCTCGGATGCGGAGGATTCTTCTCCCATCAACCAAATTGGGGGTCCGACGCGGTGCAAGATGCAGATACAGTTCGCTACGATGAAATTCTCAATGGACGCCGCGTACGGTCAGGTGTGGCCATCTCCTCCTGGAACAGTGATGCACGGTGTCCTGTTAATGCCAGGCTTCGCGCGAGTGTAGGTTGAGTCAATCAACCCGACCTTCGCTAATTGTCCCTTGCCGAACGCGTGAGAAGCTAATGAGATGCAGTTGCTAAGCGACGCGGTCGGGTCGTTCGTCCAGTGGCCGAAGAAAGACATAGTCCTCGAATCAGCACCGAGCGCACCGTCTATTCCTCCATGCTTGCCGGATCAAGGGATGCTCAGGTTTTCACCGATGGTTGCTCGATCTTCGCCGGAGGTTTCGAGGCAGCTCGCCCTTCCTCAGCCTGTCCCGACAGTGCCACATGTCGAGGTTACTCATTGTTCGCTACCCCCTCAACTCCCGGCAGTACCACCAGTGGAGAGCTCACGGCCAAGCCGTGTTCCAACGAAGAGTCAAGGGGCCACATCCAAGCTGAAAGTATACAGAGCCAAGAAGTCTGCTTCAAAACTAGCAGATGATGTTGAATATCCTTTAGCGGAGCTAGCTCGCCACCACGTGCCGGGACAACCTATGGTGGACGCTGACGTGAACCTGGGCGTAGCCTGCCGGAAGCTTCATGACCATTACCTTGATATGTCGAATAGGTCGTTCCTAGATACAAGAGTCGGCGTCGTAGTCTGCTTCAAGGAGGAGCATTTCAAGCATCGCCAAGGATATATGTTTCCCGTGGATTTCTCGGACATCTTCAACATGATGCACTTCCGTGAGCTGGATGCCAGTCTCATGAGATGCTTCACGCTGTAAGTCCTTACAACACAGCACCTATTTGTTCTATCACCGCTAAGTGCCTGCAATATAAGTCGTTCTTCTCCTATACTCAGATACATGCTTGATCTGACCGAAAGAAGAAAGTTTAACAACTCTGTGGGTTCGGTGACCCACATTTGATCTCGGCCCAATGCATCGTGGCAAATAATAACATGGTGCGGGATTACGTCGTGCATTTACTCCATGAGTACTCCACACGAGATCACATCTAGGTTGCCTATAACATCGGGTAAGCCACATCCTTTGCAAATTCTCATGGTTCGACGGCTAAACATGTAATAACTTCGTATCGTATAACTAGGGGGCCATTGGATCCTCCTCGTGATCGTGCCAAAGTGGAATAAGGTATATTACCTTGATTCCATGAGGCGTAGCATTGACGCGCGCAAGCAAGGGTACGTGGACATCATGCGTCTACTCGACAAGTGAGTACCAAAACTTTCGACTTCGTCCATTCCTATTCTTTCTTCTTTATAAAGAAAAGACAATTCGATGCTAATTATTTTGAATCACCTAGAGCATTTGACACATACGTCAAACAAGGAGGGAGGCACAAGGAGGTCAAGGAAGGAGTGCCCGTCGAGTTATGCCATGATTCAAAGTTTAAGGTATTCCGTAATGTCCTTGACTCCTCGAACTAATGCCATCATACTTCTGCCCTCTATACCTAATCGATATCCTTTTTGTAGTGCCGGCAGCAGCCCGAAGGGACCGACGTCTGTGGATATTACGTGTGTTTCCACATGCTAGCCCTTTGCAGCAACCCAAAGTACGGAGATCTAGCGGTACGAAACCATCGCCACTACTAATGTCTAGTGTTTAATCATGCTATTCGCCCTGAGTGTAAGCCTCATGTTTTCAGGGAGCGGCGAAAACCATGGCAATCAAACAGTTGGAAGATATGGACATGGCCCAGATTCGACCGCACATCGCTAGCTTCCTAAACAACGAGGTCATTAGTCCCCAAGGACGCTTCGGTTCCTCGACGGCAAGCTAGGAACTTAGGATTGCGACTAGTTAGATCATTACTTAGGTTTCTAGTTAGGTCATTACTTACTTCATTAGTTCCAAAGCATCAAACTTTGTAGTTATCTATCCAACTTGTGGTTTCAAATGATAAGTGCACTTGATGTTTGTAAATGACTTGTTCATTTTTCCTCTCACTGCAAACGTGGAAAAAGTGTGACATAACTATAACTTTTTCTTGTGAATATCACTGTTTTTCAAATGAGACTTCTTTATCAACAGATATCGTGTATGGAGGCTTCGGCAAGTGGTTCTATTCATGTGAAGAACTTAAGAGAGGTCTAGTTTTTTGAATTTGATCAATATCTCCGCTATGAATTGAGTACATGACTCAAGTGAACAAGTTTTGTAATATTATTTGTATGCGTATGTATGTGAATGTTTGTAGTTTATATCTTGTGGTCGATGCAAGAATGAATGATTGAATCTGTTGTGCGGGCTGTGATTTGGATATATCATGTATATGAACTGTTTGATTTTTCAGAGAGGCTAGTAAATCAGGCTAAATAATGCCTGTTTAAAAACCGCCTCGGATGTGCTATCTCAACCGTCTCGGATAAGGACTTATGGGAGGCGGTTACATTTTTCTAACCGCCTCGGATAAGGAATTATCCGAGGCGGTTATGCTATCTCCACCGCCTCCGATAAGACATTATCCGAGGCGGTCGATAAAACGTAACCGCCTCCGATAAGTCCTTATTTGAGGCGGTTGAGAAATTGTAACCGACTCCGATAAGTCCTTATCCGAGACGGTTTAGCCATTTCAACCGCGTCGGATATGCTCTTATCCGAGGCGCTTGCGTAACCGCCTCCGATGTATGCCCCCATATCTGCAACCACTCCGTGGAGGCGGCTGCCATAACCGCCTCGGATGTGCTATTTTAACCGCCTCGGATATGGATTTCTGTACTAGTGAAAGAGAATCAACTCACAATTCTTTCTTTAATTCCTAGCTTTGTAAAATAAACCAAAAACTTCATGACATTATCTCCATATCACTACCTATTGCAAATTTTTTGAAAAGTAGACATGCTGCAAAAAAAAAGTGGGGTGGCAGTGGCAAACCCTAGCCACCGCCACACCTCCCTCCCGTGCGTTCCCCAGGCCCATTGGGCCCTGCCGCCACCTTCCATCCAACCCCGTCACCTCCGGCCATTGCCGCCAGCGGGCTCCGCCGCCGGTCGGCTCGCCATCGCCGCCCCGTGGCCACGCCTCCTCATCTCCCAGACGTGCCGTCCCTCCCTGCCGCCGCCGCATGGCCCCGACCGTTGGAGAGGGAGGTCGGCTACTCGGGGGCGAAGGAGGCCGGCGGCAGCTCAGGGACAGGGCAGATCACGTCGGCTAGAGGCCGCGGCTTCGCTTGGATCCGGGCGGGGTGACGCTCGGGGCGGCGGGGTCAGGGGCGACGACAGGCCGAGGATGGGGTACCTGGGTTGGCGGTCGGGACGGCGGGTCCTGGGGGCGGCAGGCAGGTCGACGACGAGAGAGGCCGGTGCCGTGGCTCGGGGGCGATGCCTGGGGGGCTGGCAGCTCGGGCTCCTCGAGCGACGGAGGCCAGGGTTGGGGGCGAGGCTCAGGGGCCACGTAGGCCGATGTCGGGGGACGGCTCCTGGGCTCCAGTGTAGGTGGTGGAGAGAACCTCGGCCAGCCAGATCTCGTGGGGCAGCGACTCATGGAGAGGCAAGGGGAAAGGGTGGACGGGGATGAGAGGAACGGGACGAGAAAAAAATTAGGGATTTCACGAATTTATACCAGGTGGCATTTGCGGGTAAATATCGTCAACTATGAGGGCATTTTGGTATTAGGGGACGCGGGAAGCCGAGAGGAGCTACAGGAAGCACCTCAAACGGTGCTTTTGACTTTATAATGCATTTTTCACAAGTGCTTGTGGGAAGCACTTCTCAAATTTTTACTGTACACTAAAGAAACCGGCTAAATATAGATGAAATTATTATTACAGATCACGTATCATCCAAGCATCATTTCCTGAACAAGAACTCTGAAAACAAAATTTCTCAACATCTCCTGAACAAGAACTGAAGGAATAGAAAGAATAGATTTCTGGAATCAGAATTCAATTCGGCAAAAAAGGAAAGAAGTTGAGCAACTACGAGTCAAGAGATATGCAGCTGAAAAATTCTCGAGCTAGGGCCAACAATAGCTCTAGAAAACCAGAAACATAAAGCTCTGGCAAACTGCTTGAGGCAAGTGAATGTTTCCTAAACCTTCACATTTCCTGAAGAACAGATCTTCCCACGATTTCGTAAAGAACTCTGCGACAATCTTCCAACATATATGACCAAACTCAACCCTTCATGAGACATTGGAAACTCAGGCGAAAACTTGTACATGTATCCCACACCATGATCAAGATTGGAGATAATTAATCGATCAAGCTTCATACTAAGATGAATACATGAAGTCTTTCAAGCTAGCTTGTGAATGTATTTTTTTATTTTTTTTATTTTAGATAATGGAAGTTTTATTACTCAAATCAAAACATCGAGATGATACAACGAAAAGAGTATCTTCTGGCCTCTGCAACAAGTTGCACATAGTCAAAAGTCTAAATCACACAAACGCAAAAAAGATAGATAATTAAAAGTTCATGATATGGAGCCACGAACTAAGGAGCGCTAAGCTTGCGACTAAAGCCCCACCCATTGGTGGAGGAAAACTCCCGCAGTACAGGCTCGAGGGATCTACAGACTGTAAGCGCCAATTCTTGATTCTTCGGGTGATGTAAGATAGCCCAAGATCGCAGCGTTCGATCCCCTGTAAACAACCTGCAAAGGAGTATAAGGGCCTGTTTGGTTGGGCTGTGGCTGTTGACAAAGCTGTTGTTGGCTGGCTGTCTGGAAAAGCTGCTGTGCCTGTGGAAAAATGAATATATAGCTTTTGGTTGATCCAAACCATCTACAGTATTTTGGAAAATGAGCACTGAAACGTCAGCACATTGCAAAAAGCTAGCAGAAGACAGCTTTTCTAAACAGCTGAATTTACACTGCAAAGCCCACAGCTACCATTGGCAAAAGCTGTTGAAAAGCTGGCCGTTTGGTTGGGCTGCAGCTTTTTCCAGTGAAAAGCTGCTGAAAAGCCCAACCAAACACCCCCTAAAGCCTTTTCTTATCAAATATCGCATCATTGCGACTTAACCAAATAGATCAACAAATAGCGGCCACTCCCCCATTAGCAACAACTTGCATATCTTTGCGAAGCCCAAGTAACCATCGACCAAACAAGTCCTCAATACAAGTGGGTGGGCAAAAACCCATCGCCGCTTAGATCGTCAGCCAAACGAAACATGCGATTGGGTAGTGAAAAAATAAATGTTGTATTGTTTGTTCGTGATTGCAAAAACAACATGTGGTACTGTCTTCCCAATTCCTTGTACGTAAATTATCTTTAGTGAGAACTACTTTTTATAGATCCAAAGAAATATTTTGATCTTTGGAGGAATTTTGAGCCTCACAAATTTGCCTGTTAGTGGTCGGCATCCCTTGATTGGAAAGATAGATATATAGTAAGTTGACCGAGAATATACCCAATTGAAGCAAGTTCCATCGGAAAGTATCCTGTTGGTCGCTCAGAGTTATTTGTGCCGCTCTTTCTGAGATCATAAGTAAGTCACACAGATTTTGCCCAACTAATCTTTGATGAAAGGAAAGGTTTAATGGGTTAGATTGTACCACATCATCGACAGTAAGCTGCTTGTGACGGCAAGGAAAATATAGTGATCTGTCAATTAGAGCAAAGGAAAAATGAATCAGCCATAGAACTTTTACGGTTTGAAATTAGTACAAGGCAGCATCTAACAACGAAATGATGTACATGATGTCAAATAAAATTTTCACATCAGCTGTCTAAAACAGACCTAACAAAACGAGCTACCCTTCTTCAACTCTAAGTCTGTTACTGTGTAGGTCAGTTCATGATTATTAGGCCTACATCGGAAAATGTGATAAAAATTACCCTTTTAATACATCTCACATTAGTAAGAGGTTTTTACTTGTAATATCTTGACTCTAGTATCGTGCCAATTAACAAAGAAAAAGGTCACATCAAATCAGCACCCCGAAATGCTTTCTTCACAAAACTGTCACATGAACACCAAATGCCCTCCATGGTTTCAAGTGCATGTTCGAAGCTTGATGTGGCTGGCCTACGTTACAAGACTTGAACACTACAATGCTGTCTCTTATCAGTGGTATAGAATCCACGGGGCACCTTGCTAGGAAAAAAGTGGTGGCCGCAGATGGCTACATAATTGGAAAAGGGGCACTGACCTTGTCTGGAGCTTTGCTAACTGCTACCACAATTATTAAGATCCTTCTCACAGATCAAAGCAGCCACCATATCAGTACAGTATGAACACTAAACAGCAAACGAATCAAGTGAAACCAATGTTGACCTCATCCACAGGGAGACTGTCATGGTCATTCAGGTCACTGTCATTTGCTCCAACTTCATTGTCGGCATCGTCCTACAATGACAAACAGCCCTTAAGTTTCATCGACACTAAACCGTGCTCACATCAAGCTACTGCAGAGGCATCGTCATCGTGCTCACATCAAGCTACTGAAGAGGCACCGTCATCATCTTCAATAGGAGTATTTGACCTGTAAACCGTAGTGAAGAAAAATAACTTGAGCTGACAATCATGGTGTTATGTGAATATTGCGAAAACCGGTGCTAAGCATATGCCGATCTCCCACGAGGCGACATATAGAAGCATAGATCTATATTGAAAACATTGCAGAATGGACAAGGAGAGACACGACGTTTGTAACGTGGTTTAGCCGTGAGGCCTACATCCATGGGGCATAATTATAAGTGCTCTTCTCCTTAATAACTATCTTTCAAATTACATCTCTCAGGTTACACAGGGTGCCTCTATTTATATGAGGCATCGGATTACAGGAGTCTGATACTAAGTTCACCATATCCCTACTACAACTCCAAATCCTACCTTGTAACCTAGTCTAAACACATATTCGACACAATCTCAACATTGAATATACTCACAAAAGCAACCAGACAACTGACTTCTTTAGAATCTCCGGCTTCCGAAGGCGGATCTTCTCCAGGATTGATGAGATGGTTTTGTAAAATGGCTGCGCAATAGGCTTAAACGACGCCTTCCTTGTCTCTAAAGAGAACACGATTAAGTAGAGACAGTTAGATAATGTACAAATTCTCACACATTTCAGTTCCAATCATGCACATGGTCGACATGTATACCTCGCAGCAGCCTGCGCTTACTCAACGTGGATTGAATCAAGCTGCACCCGCCTCTCCTGCGCACAAAAACCCACATCACCAATCAACAAAGGAATCAAACGGAACAATCGTATGAATCAAATCACAAGGAACAAAATATTACCTTCTCAGACCGTTTCTTCTCTTGGGCCAACTCCTTGGGTGCCTTCTCCTTCCTCTTCCCTTCACCTCCGCCTCCACGGCCATTCCGCCACCGTCTTTGCCCTCATCTATGTTGAGCCGCTTCTTCGCCAACTTTTCCCCTCTGCAGCTCCTTGATGAGCCTCCTCCCCTCAGCATCTCCTCCTCCTCGTCAAAAACTTGCATGGAGACTGGTGCTAGGAAGATCAAATTTTTTGAAATTTGCAAAGGTAGCAAATAATAAGGGAGAGTAGATCTTCTAAAATTGCGTCAGATAATAGAAGCGAGTGTGTGGAGGAGCAGTATCAGAGAAGAGAATTGAGTGGACGGAGGAGCAACATACCTAGATGTATCTGGAGATGGAGGATGGCGATGACATGCTGGATGGCGCCTAGATCTGGAGAAGGACAGAGACGACAAAGAGAAGTGAGCAGGTTGAGAAGGAAGTGAAAGTAAGGATGAAGAGAACAAAGAGAAAAAGAGCTCACCAGAAACTCGGGCCCATCGATCTGGCCGCGGAGAGGACAATCGTGCATTGCCGACAGTGGCGATAGTCCATGGGAACCCTAGCGTAACACAAGAACCGCGGTGGAAGCCGACGCGGAGGAGGTAGAAGAGAAGGCCAGCATATTTTTAATTATATAAACATTTTTCATGGATGGTGGAACATAACGAACACTTTTGTGATCCATCGGAACAATTTTCAAGAGTTACGTGAACCATTCATTTGATATACATGAACACTTTCCATGAAAAGTATATTTCAAAAAAATGTTTTGCATGTGAAATCATTTTTGTGACTTACCCGCTCGAGAGCTATATGAACATTTTTATTACAAACATATTTTCTAGAAAATTGTTTTTTACGTTAAGTTCAAAATTTGAGAATTTCTGAAAATATAAACTTTATTAACTTATGCATGAAAAAAATAATATCTAGGAATAAACTATAAACAGTAATCATTTTTTACACTTCTTAAAAAAGAAACAAAAAACCAAAAGAAATAGGTGGTCCACCTAACTTGTTGTGTGGGCTTTGCTCCTAGTCTCCTGTTTAAGGCAGGAGATAGGAGCTCCTCAAATCTTAGATGACCCTTATTGATAAGAAAAGAAAATGTCACACAATAACAAGGGCTCATGCTATCACGACAGTAAACAATAGAATCCGCGCAGAAAAAAGAAGGAAAACAATAGAATACTTGTGCACTATCATGGCTGATTACTGGCGCAAACGCTTCACGGAGTCAGTTAACATCGCGGTTTCGCCCATACTTACCTTTCATTGAGTTAATCGATGATACGAGAAAACTAACTATATACGAAATGTTTTGTCACATGTGGCGAGATGAAACACTGCACTTTTTTCTTGGAAATTAGTGAACATTAATTGTGCTCTTGTCCTGTACAAATTAGACGTCATGCTTGCTTGCTCGAATTTTTTAAAATTTAAATTATAGATGATTAATAACATGGGCTGATGCATATAATATGCTAACTCAGCTTCATATCTACGATCTAATTAATCACACAAGCGAATTAGTGCAGACTAATTGGATAAAGCACACTATTATATGAAGCTCGTCGGACAGGACCCCTATAGACTGGATCACTCGTGGGGGTCCAAATGATGTTTGGACTGGCTGACAGAGGCTGAATCCGATGCTGATATAATTAATCTATCCGGTTGGTAAAGGAGGTTGTGCGATGAAAACATCCTAGAACTTAAAAGAAAAACTAAAGAGAGCCGTTACCGGACAGTGTCCAGTCGAACAACGGGATATATCATTTTCAACCTCTGTCATTTTCGATCTCCATCAACTGTAGCTTTTTTCTTTTTACGGAGAGCTGCCGATCTTTAGGAATGGGTGAGGGACGGGAGCTGCTAGCTGAACAGGTGTGCGTAAGTTACCGGGTTGGCTTATAGGACAAGAATGGGCCACTTGAGGCCTTGTAACGTTTCCTATATACTCCCTCCATTCCAAAATATAAGTCGCGCACATATCTCAAGATTTACAATTAGGTCCATAATATGTTAGTTATATGATACAAAAATGATATCATTGGAAAGTGCTTTACGAATCCAACAATATCATTTTTGTATCACATAATCAAAATATTATAAGTCTAATAGCAAATCTTGGAATACGTGCGCGACTTATATTTTGGAACGGAGGGAGAAACACTACGATGGTTCTCCTGTCTAGATGGCGAAGTTGTAAACAGCATTATCGTAACCATTGGCACGAGTAATACACTCGAACTCATCTGGTTCCTCGAGCGAATCCTCCTTTCATCCTCCAATTTCCCCTTTGCGATGTCGAGAGGCTAACAATCTGATATGAAAGCCCTCAATTCTGGACATTCCAAATCACCCTCACCACACTCGTCACGCTGCTCGAATTCGTGCTAAAACCGTGGAACAACTGAGCCCCGAGTCGAAGCTGTTGTTCGAGTTCTTCGATCTGAGATGGAGGCGGTGGCCTTGAAGAATTATGCGGACATGTCCTATGTCCACTTCAAGGGTATCACCGACGAGTTCCGCACATCAGTGGGATCCACCCCGAATTGGACCTCGTCGTTTGCTCCGAACAACCAACGGTGCCCACCAAGCTGCTGGTGGACGACAAGGTCGACCAAGATAGGCACCGCGATGAAAAGCTTCACCAAGTCATGACGACATGATCTTATATATACACTCACAGATATTCCTACTTCCACTATGTTCCCAGCTCAAGCTGTGAATAACAAGAGAAGATTCATCAAGATCTTCAAGAGCCGGAGAGAATTCAAGTTCAAACTCTCGAGAGCAGGAGGGACGTCAAGTGATAAAGACTTCAGAACATTGAAACCTCCAAGGACATGAAGATGATAGCTGAAGACGCTTATTTGAAGACCCAATGATGTTTCGGCCAAAGGGAATGCAAATGCCCAAGTTCTAGACCGGTTATGAGTCGTCGGGAGTCGACCGGTCGCCAGACTGTATTGGCTGGTTTAAACTAGCCATATAGCCAGTCAGATCGGCCGAATCGACATAGGTTGATTCGAATCCGTTTCGGCTAGGGGTGTTTTTCCCATCTATATAAATCCCTCGAAAGCCTATATTTTCGTTGGGTTTTTGTTTAGACATAGTTTAGAGAAAATTCACCTTTTATCCCATGTCTTGGCAACATATTGACTAATACATGTGTAACTTAGAGTTGAATAGTTTGATGCGGTATTGTCCGTGAGGAGGTTCACATCAGTCCCCCCTTCTTGAAAAGGAGTCTAGGGTTTCCTCGACTCTGTTCCTTCAAGTCCAAAGATGGGTGATCTACATGCTTTCTCCCGTTGATACCTTGTGCCTTCTTCACCCTTGATGTTGGTACTCCATGGTGCCCCTTCTCCTTCTATAAGGTACAAGAGGCTAACAATGAAGGAGAAACATCACTTGAAGAGTAGCCAATTTTTGAAGCTTATGTTATGATCGTTTAAAAAGAAAGAATTCACCTGCATGTTGTTTCTTCGTGCTCTTCTTAATAGGTCTTGATGTCTAGAGGTGCTTGGGTCGAATAATTTGTGGGAGCTTAAGCTTAAATAGCGCTCCTTAGCTCTTTTGGCCAATCCATGTTGTTTGAGAGTTTATATATAGACCTTGTTTTCTTCAGCATCACTAAACATAGCAAACAATGTGTATATGTTATAGATGAACACGTCATCCATCATCATGTGTCCCTTCTTTCACACATCAACAGTAGCACAAAAGATATATAACAAGTATAATATGAATGCATGGTAAACATACACATCATTCATCATGACATGACCTTTATTGCGCGCAACACTCTTGGAATTAAAAGTGTATGGCAAGTACGATGTATCAAACTTGATATCCATGGCACCTCTAATCATGTTATTTTCTGCAAGCAATTCATATGAGCATATTTTACATTTATTAAATCAAGTTATGCTAGGGTGTATGAGAAAATTTAAGGGACCTTCCCATTCTCAATTATACTACCATTGTTGCAAGCAAACATATGGAAAAAAGATAAGTTATCAGCATATTTGTTGTAACATAAGAAGTAATCTGATAATGTTCAGGTCATGGCACATCTAAAATACTAACATGGTTGCACGCACTCGAATGAAAAAAAATGTAGTCATCACTTCTCTTGTAACACATGTGGCATTATTAACATTCTCCATGTTAAATTATTCATGTATGGCATATATAACATATATTGCTCAAAATATGCAATTTTAACATGGCAATTTCATTACAAGTAATACACATGCCACAGCTAGAAAGACATCATATGTGCCATATTCATCAATCAAACTAAATTTATAATCATGGGCATAGGTATTACAAAAGGATTTCAAAGATGTCAATTCAGAAATCTTAATCATAGCACATGACAAAGTCAAAGGTTCATCAAATATGATATAGCATTTGGAATAAATAAGTGTGATTTTGGAAAGAACTTCATCATGTCTAACTAACTCTACATGATCAACATGGTTTGCAATTAAATTATCACATGAATGAGTCAAAAGAAACATTAAGCTCATCTACATCATGCAAACAATCAACATTTCGCACATTTGCTCGTGAGATAATCACGTCAATACCTTTGTTGTTACTTTTATTGTTCTCAGTTGAAGTAGGTGTTGGAGATGTTATTGTTTTCTTGAAGCCACCTTCTTCATTATGTTGTAACCATAGGGTGGCAAGATCTCCCACCGTGGCTAATTCCTTCACTTCCAATTACAGGTCCAGCTTGTTGAGAACGGGCACCGCTTAGGCCTCCAAACCCTGCACCAAACGAAAAATCCTAAAAGTAGAGAGTAAGTTGTTAGCTTTAAAAATGGTCTCATTAGATCTGCCAACCACCTCTCTCAACTCTTGTGATGTTTCTCTTGCTTCTCTCAATGTCGATGCACTCAATCTCTCATTTGGTGGAATCTTCATTTTACTAGTCTCTCGGTACACCACCAATTTTCATGATGATTTAAAACCTAAAATTCGTGCTATCATTGCTATTCAACGCCCCGATGATCTGGATATTGCGTATTCTCTGGCCTTGTTGAAGGAAGAGGTCATGGGATCTTCTTCCACTACTAGTGCGTGGCCACCAGCTTCAACCAGAATTGCTGCTCGAACGGCGCAACTCCTCCTGCTTCCTCCACCACCTCACCCTGTTTCATCTCGTCCAGTGGAAGATAGGCGCCCTGCTGAAGCCCCAAGGAGCAGGCAATCTGATGAAAAGTGGGTGGCGCTTCGGCGTTTTTGGCAAGGCAAGGGCTTATGCTTCACCTGTGGGGAATGTTGGGCTCGCGGACATTAATGCCAAGCCATCGTGAAGTTACATGTGGTCCAGTAAATGGTGGATGTTGCAGCTTGAACCGCCTGCTGGGATCAACAAATTGAAGCCGTGGACCAAGATTTTCATCTATTGGCTGTATCTGCTGCTACTTAAGATAAGTCAATTTATACTAGAATATTGCAATTATAGTGTATTCTTCATAATCGTAGTGTGGTTTTCTTAGTGGACTCTGGTAGCACCCACTCCTTTTTCTTTTTGAATACCTTGGCTCTTCCTGATTTAGGCCCCCTTAGGAACAGCTTCTAGAGAACTTTTAGGTGAAAAAAAGCTATAAGCCAAACCTAAGACATTTTTGTGCTATGGCTTAATTTCTAAGCCCACTTGATTTCCTGTTGGTGGCAAGAAGTCCCAAATTCGAGGCTTCCCGAGCTTCTCCACCTCTCCACTTATTGCACCTAGCTCTTTGCCCCTAAAGTTCAAAAAATTTACGGAAAAGCTGCCACTCCAGACCAAAACCACAATTTCCATCCCCCACACCCCCTCCTCCCGAACGCCATCCTCCTCATGTCGGCGGCCGCCGCCCTCCACTCTCCCTCCACCCCACGGCCGTTGCCCACCCAGGCCGCCGCCACCCTCGCCGCGGCGGCCGAGCTCCGCGCGTCCTCCCCCACGCGGCGGCCGAGCTCCGCACGGCGTCCCTCGCGGCGGCCAATCTTCCACGCCCACCCGTCCCCGCCCACGGCCGCCGACCTCCCTCTCCCTTCCGTCCTCCCCCGTGCCCGCGGCCGCCACCCTCCTCCTGCCTGCTGCCCAGATCTAGGCCGCTGCCTGCTACCTGTTGCGGCGCTCCGTGCAAATCCAGGCCGCCGGCCACCGCCACAGCTCCCAACCGCCGAGCTCCCCCGTCGCTGCCTTCCCCGCGCCGCCTCCCGGATCTGACGCGGGTGTGGCCACCGCCGAGCTCCCCCGGTTTCCTCTGTGCAGCTCCCCACCGCCGAGCTCCCCCGGCTTTGTCGGTGCAGCTCCGGCGGCAAGCTCCAACCTATGCCGCCGAGCTCCAACATATGCTAGACACTGCCATTGCTTGATGTGTCAACTTGTGCGATGTTTAGATTTTTAGGTTATGTTTTTCATATTGTTTCTGTGATTCCTGAATGCATATACAGTTAATGTATTTATGGAGTGAATTACTAGCATATGCAGTGAGTGCTCTACCTTAGAAAGCAAAGTATTCAGCACCATTTTTTATTTTAGAAATCTGTATGCACTATGTATGACTCTTGTTTAAACGATTCTTGTATGCACTGTTTTGGTGCTAACTGCATGAAGGAAACAATGAATTTTGGTGCTAACTTCAAGTTAATCATTTCACTTTTTCACCAAGCATTTGCTTACATAAGAGAAGCAGGTGATGATCAATATGCGCAAAGAAACTCGCTAAAACAACTATTCCACATATCAAGCAGTAAACAAACGAGTCTAAGGGTATTTCTGCCTTTGCACTCTTCACCATACAAAATAAGCCTAAATTTATAAGCCGTTCCTAACAGGCGGAGCTTATTTTTTAAGCTTATTTTCACCGGAGCTTATACGGGACTTATCTAGACAGCTGGCTTATGCACAAGCCTAAGCTATTCCTAAGGGGGCCTTAGTGGGCATTGTACCTCTGACGGTGATTAGAGTTAAGGTAGCTGATGGAGCAGAGTTGTCTTGTACTAGCTTTATCCCTTCGTGTGAGTGGTGGAGTTCTGATCATCAATTTTTCACCCAGTTCAAAGTTTTACCCCTTAGTTGTTATGATGGGACTTGATTGGTTAATGCAGCATAGTCCCATATATGTGGTTTGGACACAGAAATGGCTTTCTTTCTCTCGCAATGGTGCCGTTGTTACTTTGCAGGTGTTTATCCAGCTGTGTTTGCTTGTACTATGGTAGAACTCAGTTCTGTCGAACCTGTCCAACAGTTGGTGGTTCCTCCTGAGGTTCAGCCTCTTTCGGACAATTTCAGTCAGCTTTTGTTGAACCCATCGGGCTCCCATCTCGGTGCCAATGCGATCATTCTATTCCGTTACTTCCTGGTGCCAGACCAATTAATATTCTGGCTCCTGATCTGAAGGATGAAGTGGAGCGACAAATTGTAGAGATGCTTCATTTTGGTATTGTTCAGCGCCCTTCTCTTCCCCTATTATTTTGGTCAAGAAGAAGGATTCTTCCTAGCGCATGGTTGTGGACTATCACCACCTTAATGCTTTGCAGTGAAAAGTATCTCTTACCTGTCATTGAGAATTGCTGGATGAACTCTCAGGTGCTAGTTGGTTCTCTAAGTTGGATTTATGTGTTAGGTATGTAATACCCTGACCTGTTAGAGTGGAGACCCATGTAGCTCATGTGTAGTTATGTGGATTAGTCCTACATAAATAGTTTAAATAGAGTTATACTAGCACATATATCCTTATGTTCTAAACAAAGCACCTCCGGTATGTTCAGCGAATTTGGGCTGGGATGTTACAGGGTACCATCAAATTAGACTAGCACCAGGTGAAGAATATAAAACTGTGTTTCAGATCCATAATGGACATTTTGAGTTCAAGAATATGGAATTTGGTCTCACGGGGGCGCTACTTTGGCCCCCATATTTCGCAAGTTTGCTTTGGTGTTCTTGGACAACATTTTAAGTTACAACCGTTCCTTGTTTGACAATTTGGTTCATCTTGCTCAAGTCCTTGCTATCCTTGAGCCTCATCGATGGCAGGTTAAGTCTTCCGAATGTGCTTTCCCTCGGCGCCATATTGCTTATCTGGATCATATTATTAGTGGGGAAGGTGTAGCCACTGATGATTCTAAGATCGCCACTGCCAGAGATTGGCATGTGCCTACTTCCATCAAGGAATTACGTAGTTTCTTAGGATCGGCCGGCTACTATCGCAAGGTCACTACTCTAGAATTACCATCCACTGACGGGCGCTTAAACCACTCCGCTGACGGGTTTAGCGCCCGTCAGTAATTACTCGTCAGTGGAGGGTCTATCTCCACTGATGGGCGCTACACCCGTCAGTGGAAGGTCCATTACCATTGACGGTTAGAAAAATTTGCCCGTCAGTGGTGAGTTCTATGGGATTTTAAAAAAATAGCCCATCAGTTATATATTATACAATCAATTAGCTTCTTGCCAACTCTTCCAGTAGAAACAGATACCAGGTAACACCAGTTCAGCTTTGATGAGTTTGATCAAAAGTATTTACTGAGTTTCAGTCGGCTAATACATGCGAAACCATGTACAACAACAAAGATGCTGCAATTGAAGAACAGTAGGACTACCCTACGAACTGCAAGTGCAGTATACCTCACCACGCATCACATCAATTGGTCCATGATCATGTGCATAGCGGTATACCTCGAGGAGAGCCAAGCCTTCCTCCCTACCATACTTCGAAGAATAAAGGTTCAAGTATTCAATGTCCTGCATTAAACCAAGAAGAAACAATTGTGAACTACTTTCAGATCTGCATTATCCACAGCTGATAAGCCTGCATACCTCGCCGGTGGGGTCGATGGCGCCGGGGTAGCGGAGGACGGCGGAGTGCATCTCGAAGGAGGAGACGACGGTGGCTTCGTTGCGCCGCCTGGACACGAAGTTCTTGAATGTCCCCACCTTCCTTGCCGTCTCCATCGAACCCGCAAACTCTGCAAATCCAAACCCCAGAATCAGATCACCACCACCCTAGCAAGAAGGGAATCAGAATGGTCGGACACCTCGGAGTATTACTAAGGAGGGTGAAGGATTCGGAGGGGGAAGGGCGAGTCGTCGGACTTCTTGCCGATCTTTATCTTGTCGAACCAGCTGAGGGAGCGAGATGCGGAGTCGAGGAGATGCCCCGGGATGCCGTCAGAAGGTGGAGCGCACGGCGGAGGGGGTGGATCCGGTGGCGGAGGTCCGAGTCGCGGATCCGGCGGCGAGGTGTGCGGATCCGGTGGCGGCGGAGGCGGAGGGGGCCGGCGGCGTCGGGGAGGAGGCGAAGGTGGAGGGAGAGGAGGCGGCACGGGAGAGAGGAGGCGGAGGGGACCGGCGCCGTCATGGAGGAGGCGGAGGCGGCTGGAGGCGGAGGGAGAGGAGGCGGCGGGGGGCACGAGAGCTCGGGGAGGAGGATCGGGGTGGGAGTTTTTATGGAGTGAATAAGTTTAGGGTTTGGCAGGGAGTTTTTAGGGATTGGTGGCAGCGGAATTTTCACCGATAGGCAGAAATTCATTGCCCGTCAGAGGTGATGAATTTTCACTGACGGGCAAAACTTTGTGCCCGTCAGTGATATAGGTTGTCAGTTTTGCTATTGTCACCACTGACGGGCCAAACTTTGGGCCCGTCAGTGGTGACTTTTTCTGCTGAATCTAAACGTTTCGCACTCATCTCCACTGACGGTTCCCCAACGGCCCGTCAGTGGAGATGAGTACTACTGACGGGTATTCCGTACCCGTCAGCGAAGATGGTTCAGCAAAAGTATTTTTTGAGGTAGTGGGTTGTGTGACAGAATGGTGTTATCAGCAAATCACTGACCAATCTGTTGCGCAAAGGAGTCCTTTTCATTTGGACAATTGATACTGAGGTGGCCTTTCAAACACTTAAGCAAGTTCTTATAAGTGCTCTAGTTTTAGCTTTGCCTGATTTCCATAAGACCTTTGTGCTGTTCTCCTTCAAAATGGCCATCCCATTGCGTTTGTCAGTAAAGCTTGGGGCCCCCCGAAATAGAAGACTGTCAGTTTATGAGAAAAAATATTTAGCAATTTTGCTAGCTGTTGAACAGTGGTGTTCTTATTTGCAAATGGGATAATTTCTTAATCCACACAGATGAACGCAGCCATTCTCATTTGGCTGATCAACGTTTGCGCAACAATTGGCAGTGGGAGATTTTGTGTTTGTCAAGCTGCAACCATACATTCAAACATCTTTGGCAGTTCGTGCCAATCATAAGTTGGCCTTTAAGTTATATGGTCCTTTCGCATTTTGGAGCGAGTGGGTGCAGTTGCATATCGCTTGGATATATCAGTTTCCAGTCGTATTCACCCAGTCATTCATGTTTCTCAACTCAAAGGAGCTCTTGGACCTAATCATCAGATGCACCGTACCTTACCTGTGGCTGATTCTTCTCTTCAAGTTCCTGTTCACATTCTTCAGCAGCGCATTCGCAAGAAAGGAGCTGCATCTATTGCTCAAGTTTTAGTTCAGTGGTCTGATTCAACAGAAGATTTGGCTACTTGGGAAGATGCTAAAGCTTTGAAGCAGCGATTTTCGTTGGCGCCGGCTTGGGGTCAAGCCGGTTCTCAAATGGGGGGATTGTCCGCATACAAAGGAAAACTAACCCATCTAGGATGTCGCGACTAAACTAGGAACTTCTTGGGGGAGGAGTAGGATGCTGCGATGAAGGACGCCGAGTTGCTGACGATGGAGAGAAGAGCCAGAGGACGCCGACAGGGAGAACGAGAGGAGGCCGGCGGCGCCCAGGAAGATCTGTGTAAAGCCTCGAGCGATTCTGTGATTGGAATCGGTCGATTGTATCAAACTGGGGGTTGAATAATAGATCTAGATATCAGGAAGAGAGTGTGCCTGTTTTCGGAAAAACTTATGAGGCGATAGGTTGGGCGCCGGCTAACGTTGGCAACCCAAACCTCCTCATCACTGGGAAGTGGATCACGTTTTGGAGTTCTCGCGGTGGCAGATGGTGACTCGTTGGAGGCGAGCCTGGTGGAGGAGGACGTCGTTGTGGACGCGTCTCACTCACAGATTGTGAAAGATGTGTTGCAAGCAGGTTACAAGGAGGGGGAGGCTCTGGCTTTTGCCGATGCTAATGCTATTCGTCGCCGTCGCAAAACTGATCAACAACTCATCAATGAGTTCTGGGCGGAGGCGGGCTTCCCATCCCGAGCATCACGCTTCTGGGAGCGGCCGGGTTTTGTCGATGGTGTGGCTTCACCTGCTTCCTCGGCGGCGATCGTACTGGCTTTCTCTCACACGCAGGTTTGTCACAATGTCTCAGTCTCTTTTCAGAATGACGGCAGTGATATCAGACAGAGTTCGTCGCACTCTGCTAGGCAGAGGCCATCTTCAAAGCTCAAGCGGCAGGACAAGGGATGGCCGATCCGGCCATGGTGTGGCCCTCTTCCCAGGTCACGACCTCCTCCTATTCTGGTTCTGGCCAATTTTTTGCCTCCGGCGGTGACGACCTCAGAACAGCCGCAATTGGCGTCGGTGTCTACTCCGGTGGAGCCAGCGGATCACGCGATTATTTCGGTTGATAGGCTCTGGTCTCCACCTTTGAACCAAGCATTTGTCAACCGTCGATTGCCGCCATCTAATCCATGCCGTCCATCCAGGCATTCGCTTTCCGATGTTTTTTGTCATAGATGGGAAGCAACGCATCGTGGATCCGGTTCCAAACCTAATTCTGCTACTTTCTCTTCTCCATCCCGTCGTCCGTCTTATGCGCAAGTCATCATGGGCAGCTGTGGGGCGGAGAACGTGGCGACTGGTGCCGGTCGAGGGGCCGCTGGTGGCTTCGTGGTGCCCACCGTTGATGGTTGTTTCCAGCGTGCCAACGTGCCGCGAGTTCCAGTGCCGTCGTTCACTTCTTTGTCGGCGGCAAGTCAGGCAGAAGCGTTAGCCGGTTTTCAAGCACTGGCTGGACCTTCAGGTCGAATGCGACTGCTCGCCACACTCTTGGCAGCTTTGACCGGCAGCCAAGTTTTAGTGGGCAGAGCAACGCAGGTGCTGGTAGGGGCAGATCGCCTCATGCTATGTCAGGGACTCGTCCGATGTCTCAGGTCACGCCTGTGCATCCATGGCAACCAGGCCGAGCTCTTCATTCTCAACCTCAACAGCCGTGGTTTGCTACTCGGTTGGGGAAGTCTCTATGTGACCAGCCGGCAGCGGCGCCGGTGGGTTCAAAATCTTCGACAGCAACAAACAACAAAGCGAAAAAACCCAGGCCGCCGCACTGCTTCCGATGCAAGACTAATGGGCATCCTCAGGAGGATTGTGTGGCAGATTTATATTGTGTGGTCTGTGATAAGAAGGACGCTCATCTCTCGCACAAATGCCCAATTCTGAAACAGCCCAGACCAAATGCTAGTATGTTCGGCTTTGGCACTAGCAAGTTGGGTTTTTTTCCAAATTCCGTCAGCTCTGCTCCCAGGACCGACAGTTAACACAGTGCCGACTGCTATTGTTACAATCTCGGGTGGGCATCTCTCCGCTGAGACGGTGCAGGCTGAGCTTCATCGTTTGATCAGATATGATTGGAATTGGGAAGCTATACCTCACGGTGAAGATGCTTTCTTGGTGGCCTTTCCGTCGGCTGAGGAGCTTCACAAAATGAACGATGTTGAGTTCCGCCTTAAGTCCCATGGGGTCACATTGTCCATCGGTGAATGGCACGCTTTAGATGATGTTCAACCTATTTATCAGCTGGATACAGTTTGGGTGCATGTTTCACGCGTTCCCATTGCTTTCTGGCACTTTTTGGCTATTTGGGCAATTGGCACAATTGTGGGTGCGCCGCAGGAAGTTGATATGGATTGTTTTCGTAAGCATGGCATCATTCGCATCAAGATTGCAATGTTAGATGCGTCCTTGCTACCTTTGAAGACTGATATTGTGTTTAGGGTGGTAGGTTATGATATCACGTTCACTCTGGAAGATGAAAACTTCCAAACTGATGTTAGCTTGTCTCACTCTCATATGGAACACGATGCAGATTTTGATGGTGCAGGTCCTGAAACTCATGAGCATCAGCCTGATCAAGGTAATCAACAACACAAGAGAGCAAAAAATACTTCATCTTCCAGTGATAATGCTGTAGGCAATGGATCATCGGCGAAACCCACTCATATGCATGTGTGTTCGATCGTTGTGACCCCATATGCTCCTCGCCCGAGTTTTTCTCCTGGCTGTACTATTGGACTCTCTCCGTGTGCCAGGCAATCGTCATCAGTCAGACCTTGTAACACCCCAATTTTCCAAAACCCAAAAATTAGGGCTAACAAAAAAAAATTCGCTAATAATACTGATTAAAATACACCAGACTAAAACTTTTGTTTAAATCATGCTTCTGCAAAAGCCTAAAGTGAGTCAACCAGAATCTTCCCCCTCTGTTCCTAATTCCTTAATCTTTGCTCTGCTGAAGCCCTGTCCGGCAGGGTATTTAAACTTTGCTCTACAACCTTGTCTCCCTATGTGGCTAACCACCCGTGCATTTCCGCCACGAACACACCTTCGGCATCCTTTCCCCTTTTGTCTAGCCGGTGCAACCTAGACCAACATCTGCCGCAAAGTGCCCACACGGTACTTCTGCGAAATTGGAACATATATACGCCATGAATCTCTTCCAAGGCCATGATCTTCCACCATCTACTTCGTCATGCCCCATCATGAGAATGTGCTCATATATACTACTTTCCTATATACGCATATACGCAAAACCCTAACCCCTCTTTACCAATCTACAAATCAAAACTTTAACTCTTCGGTGGTCCTCACCATCAACCCTAAGCGTATATGAGCGTATGCCCATGGCACTTCTCGAGGTCTGACCCACCATGACCTCCTAGGATTATTCTAACCTCATTGTGATCCTATATATTCTCGTAGCAACCCTACCACCTTTTCTCTCTCCTAACTATACCTCTAGTATACAACCCATATATGCTAAAATATTCAAGTGTAGGTGGGCACGTACACTCCAACACTACTGCAGAATTAGCTATAGCTGCCACTTTAGCAGTGACGAGCAAAGAAAATGCTCGTCACTGGTAAGCAGAAAAAATCCCAGTGGCGGGCGCCAATTATCACTTATCACTGGTAAATGATTACCAGTGACGTGCCTACATTTCTGCCCGTCGGTGGTAACTCAGCAAATAGCAGTGGCGAGCTCAACGACGTGCTCGTCACTGGTATATGAAATTCCAGTGACGTGCACATTGGATTACCCGTCAGAGGTAAGTTTTCCCGCCAAACTTACTACGGGCCAGGTTACCAGTGGCGGGCGCAAAGATCGCTCGTCACTGGTATGTTCTATACCAGTGGCGGGTTATTATCTTTGCCCGTCACTGGTAACCTGGCCTATAAAACGCCCATGCAGCAAGCTCGCTGCTGGCCAGTCCTACCTCTACTGACCAGCAGCAAGCTCGCCGGCCGCCTGCAGGTCCGCCGCCGCCGTACGCGCCGCTGGTAGTGTTTCTGTCCTCCAAAATCTTCCCCCACCTCCCCTCCCTTGCCCTCTCTCTCTCATCCCTCCTAAATCTAGCTAGCTAGCTAGCTAGATCCTGATCATCACCTCTCTCCCCCAAATTTGCTTCAACTGCCCCCCCCAAACCTCTCCCCTCCATAGCTTAGCTCTCTAGTTTTCAGAAGAACCAGATTGTAATGAACCTTGCAAGATCTCACCTTAGTTTCTTATGAAGTGAGATGAATTCTGTACATTGCTTCAATTGATATATGCGTAATTATAGCTAGCTAGCTAGATGATCAATCTGATCAGCAGCTCTCCCCCAAGCCTCAACTTGCTAAATCTAGTTGAACTTGCTTCAACGTACTGATTTTATGAGCTGATCATGAGCTGATCATGAGATTTTAGCAAATACATTTGAGATTATGAACTGACTTTGTTATGAACTGTACATGTTTGTTGTGAACTGAGTTTGTTATGAGCTGATCAAATTTGTGTTAAACTGTCACTACTGCCTCCATCAATCGTATGATATGAAAAATGAAATGTGTAATGCTACGACATCGATCGTACGAGATGAATATTGGTGGAATGGTTTCTGATCGGCCATCGAGCCATCGGTTTCACAAATTTATTCACATATTGCTTGTGGTACCGGCCATCGAGCCGAGGCAACGTTTGTGTTGCTATTTGTGTGAACACTTGAGTTGTGAACGTTTTGTCAAATTGTTGCTTTGTCAACGTTTTGTCAACGTTCGACAAACTCGATTTTAGTTACTTTTAGCAAAGGTCATGCCGAAATTTTCTATGGCTTGGCCGGTACTAAATAATTTTCGTATATCTTAGGGATCGAACAACCGATGGATCGAAGTTGGATGTATGACGGCGATCGGAACACACAGAGTTTCTATACATCCTTGAATGAGTTCTTCGATTTCGCCGAGCGAGATATGGTGCGAAAGGGTGCCACGAAGATATGTTGTCCATGTCGTGATTGCAAAAACTTAAAGATGTACGAAAGGAAATCTGGCTTTTTGCACATGCACCTGGTGCGATGGGGCTTCATGGAAGGTTATACACAGTGGAGAGTCACGGTGAGGAGGATGAGGTTGTTGCCGATGAAGGGTTAGATGAAGAAGCAGGACATGGAGAGTCGGAAGCAGAACAGATAGATTACGCAGATGCCGGAGGACATGAAGAGGCCGCTGAAGCGGATACGCGAAGCACGGGGGACAATTTGGCCGGAATGGTCCAGGACCGTCATGTGCAAGAGCAGGTTGTGAAAGAGACGAATAACGATAGTGCTGCTCGTAGAGAGGCTGCCAAGTTGGAGACACTGGTGAAAGACTCGGAGACTCCCTTGTATCCCGGTTGCAATCCCGAGTACACCCGGCTCTCAGTCACGCTCGAACTTCTAAGACTCAAGGCACTCCACAACAGCACAGACACAAGCCTCGATGAGACATTGGAGTATCTCGCAAAAGTTCTGCCGGAGGGGAACGTGTTGCCTCGCGGTTGCGATGAGGCCAAGAAGGTCGTGTGCCCTCTTGAATTGGAGGTGACGAGATACCATGCGTGTCCGAATGACTGCATCATATATCGGAACCAGTACGCGGAGCTAACCAAGTGTCCCGAGTGCAAAGCATCCCGATTCAAGCGGGGAAAGAACTACCAACCAGATGGTGAGAACGGAGTGAAGAGCGGTGCTCCTGCAAAGGTTGTATGGTACCTTGCACTCATTCCCTGTTTGAAGCGTCTATTCGCAAACAAGAAGGAGGCAAAGCTCATGCGTTGGCACAACGAGAGGCCAAGGAAAGATGACGCCGTGCTGAGACACCCTGCTGATGGTTGCCAGTGGAAAACAATCGACGACCAATACCCCGAATTCGGAGGAGAGCCGAGGAATATCAGAATTGGAATGAGTACGGACGGACTCAATCCTTTTGGAAAGATGAGCAGCAGGCACAGCACTTGGCCCGTGGTCGTATGGATGTACAACCTCCCTCCATGGCTCTGTTTTAAGCGGAAGTACCTACACCTGTCTATGCTAATTCAAGGGCCACAGCAACCAGAGAACGATCTGAACGTGTATCACCAACTACTGAAGGAGGAGCTAGATACACTGTGGGCTGAACCAGGGGTCCGGGTCTGGGACGCTCACGAAGGAGACTACTTCAATATGAGAACTATGATGATCACAACGGTGCAAGACTATCCCGCTTATGGATATCAATCCGGCCAGGTTTGCCACGGATACCAAGGATGTGTTAAGTGCATGGAAGATACAACAAGTCGTCACCTACCGGGCTCTCACAAAATCGTGTACATGGGCCACCGAAGATGGCTTCAACAGGACGACCCGTGGAGACAAGAAAAAGAAAAGTTCGACAATACGACTGAGACCCGAGGACCACCACGTAAGAGGAGTGGGGAAGAAATATACGAGATGTTGAACTCTTGGGGTGAGTGCCCTAGGGCGGGAAAGAAGCAGAAGAAGGTAAAGCTGCTGGGAGGCGTGTGGAAAACAAAATCTGTATTCTGGGACTTGCCTTACTGGCCTTTTCTCGAGACGCGCCACTGCATAGATGTCATGCATATTGAGAAAAATGTCTGTGAGAGTGTGCTCGGTCTCTTGCTCCACATGGCAGACAAGACAAAGGATGGGCCGAAGGCACGAGCTGACTACGAGGAACTGGGGATAAGACGAGAGCTGTGGGCCTAGGAGGAGAAGACCAAGTTGGGCAGGAATGTTACAAAAATCAAGACGGACTGTCCCGCCGCTTGCTACACTCTAAGTACAGACGAGCTGGATAAAATCTTCAAATGCCTCAAAGGTGTCAAAGTAACTTCCGGCTACTCGGCAAACATACAGAGATTTCTAGATACGCAGAACCACAAACTAATCGGTATGAAGTCTCATGACTGTCACGTGATGATCACGCAGATACTTCCGGTTGCAATTAGAGGGCTAATGGAGCCATGGATCCGCGAGACACTGCTTGACCTCTGTAACTTTTTCGACGTTATCTCTCAGAAGTCCATCACTAAGAAGCGTTGCCGGCGACTGCAGGCGGAGATCATTGTCATACTATGCGAGCTCGAGATGTACTTTCCGCCCGCATTCTTCGACGTCATGGTTCATCTCATGATCCATATCGTCCCGGAGATCATCGACCTAGGTCCCGTATTCCTACACAACATGTACCCGTTGGAAAGGTTCAATGGGGTCGTCAAGCGATACGTTTCGGAACAGGTCTCATCCGGACGGGAGCATCGTCCAGGGCTTTCTCACGGAGGAGAGCGTCGAGTTCTGCACGGATTACATGAAAGTCGACAAACCTATAGGCGTGGCTGTTAATCGGCACATTGGCAGGCTCGATGGCGTAGGTCACTGACGCGGAAAGAAGGATTTACATGTGCACAGTGACGTGCCGAACCGATCAGACGATTACGTCAGAGCGCACACGGTAGTGTTACAGCACCTGTCAGTGGTCCGGCCTTATGTTATTCAGCACATGGCAATGTTAAAAACAAAGCACGGCACAAGAAAGACCGAGGCGGCTCTCATGAAAGAGCACAACGCTACGTTCGCCAGGTGGCTAAAAAACTACTTCGACGAACATAGCTTCTCAAAAGATGATGACGTAGCACAGACGGTGTTCCACGTGGCACAGGGACCCCTGATGAATGTCGGGACATACCAAGCATATGATATCAACGGATACACATTCTATACGGAGGCACAAGACCAGAAGAGTGTGTACCAGAACTCTGGGGTGACAATGGAGGCCCTAACAGGTAAGAAAAAGGACAGATACTACGGTAGGCTGGAAGAGATTTGGGAACTTGACTACACCGTAACCAAGATCCCCATGTTCCGGGTAAGATGGGCGAAGAATATCGAAACGGAAGACTATTTCACTAGCATGGTCATACCGAAAGCAGTTCCTATTGAGACAGTAAATGTGAAAGCGATCAGTGCCAAAAATGAGCCGTGGGTATTAGCTAAACAAGTGGCCCAATGCTTCTACATAGCCGACCCGACGAGGCCAAGCCGTCATGTCATGAGGAGGGGCAAAAGGAGTATCGTTGGAATCGATGGTGTCGTTGACGAAGACGACTATGACCAATTTGACAACCCGGATACGGAGGAAGACAATGACGATGCTAACATCAGCACGGCCCAGCAGAAGGAGAAATACTACATGTCCCGCCGTGCGTCCCTTCAAAAGACGAAGTCACTCCGAGGGGCTAACCTATACCAGAAAGAAGACCAAGACTACCATTGAGAAGACTGTCCAAGAGTGAGAAGATTGTCGAAGAATGTCGTAATTTAATTAAGTTAATTAATGATGTATAGCTCACTTTTGTGAAATTTATGTATATAACAATAATGGAATTTATGTTAATTCTATTTATACGCATGAAGTAATCATCGCGCGTGCAAATAATAAACAAACGGTCTTGTAAATAATTCTTTAAGAAAGTTATATCGATATACGAAAAGATTTTCACCTTAACCGTTCGAGTGTGAAAATACTGAAAGGAATGGATAATAAGAAAATTGCAAAAAAGGACAAGTAATCAAAAGATTGGACCCTAAGTACTAACCCTAATTAACTAACTAACCCTAACTAACCCTAAGTAACTAACCCTAACTAACTAACTAACCCTAAGTAACTAACCCTAACTAACCCTAACTACAAACCCTAACTAACCCTAACTAAACCTAAGTAACTAACCCTAACTAACCCTAACTAACCCTAACTACAACCCTAACTAACCCTAACTAACTAACCCTAATTAACATTAAGTACTAACCCTAGCTAACCCTAAGTACTAACCCTAACTAACCAATGCTCAAGTTGTATGCAACACATCGGTTAGTCCCCGATTAATAAACAGATCGAAAACCAGTAAAAGTGAAAACCCTAGATAAGTTATCAGTGATGAGCGCCTAGGGAGCGCGTCACTGGTAAAGAACTTATCAGTGACGAGCGTCGAAGGGGGCGCGTCACTGGTATAACTTATCAGTGACGAGCCATGTCTTGCCCGTCACTGGTAACTTACCCCATATAAACCGCCCGCGCGAGACTTGGGGAAAAATTCCCCAAGTCAATCCCGCGCGCGCCCGCCTAGCCCTAGAATTCACAAAGCTCGCCGCCGCCGCCGCTGGTCGCCTCCCCGCCGCTGCATTTCCTCGCCGGACGCCGCCCTCTCCGGACGCCGCCCTCGCCGCCTCACTCGCCGGACGCCAGCCTCGCAGCCGTTGTCCTCCAGCTCTACGTCGCCCTTCCTCCGGATCTCCACCACCCCACCGCTTCCTCCAGATCTCCGCCGTCTCCGATCCCTCCATCAGGACTAGGTGAGGTGGTTAAACTTCAGTAAATCCAAAGAGGGTAGTATGGCGCCTTCCTAGTGTTTAGGATCGATGGGGGAAAGATCTGGCAACTAACAACTTTCACTCTTTATGCTACATATCTGGTTGAATTTCTTCTCTAGTATGCAAATGCTTGGTGGATTATCTGCTTGGTAATGTAAATTGCTGCTGTTGATGAGTGCCTATAATGTAAAATGCCATGCCTGTGTGCTGTAGTTACAAGATAACAGTACATTGTTTATTCTTCAAAAAGGATAACAGTGCATTGTTTCAGGATAACCGTATTGATGTTCCTGCAACTCGTTAGTAGATAGGGATAAGTATTTTTCCGTACTTTGATAAGATACCTCGGAATATAGATGTAGAGGTAATTTATTTCATTTTTATCTTATTATCTATGAATTTTCTCTCTGGTCGTGATTATTCTCCTTGTCCATCTGCAATTCTCTGAATTTTTTTATTTTCTTGATTTTCTGAATCAGTACTTTTTATTGAATATATCACAGAAAACAATTATGTGTCTTCCATAATCTTGTCTCGTTATTTTAGCTAAAGGATATCCTGCTATTTCTGTACCTCATGGCAGTACATGTAGGCTGGAGGATCCGACAAGTCTAGTCTGCGGTTGCTTCGTCAACATTTTGTGTTTATGCAAAAGAAATTCTATTAATGAACAATGTGAGATGTGAATGTGAGATATGCTTGTGGTACCGGCCGTCGAGCCGAGGCAACATTTGTTGCTTTGTTTATTTTTCAGGGAAACTGAGTTCAACGTTTTGGCGAAATGTTGCTTCGTCAATATTTTGTCGACGTTCGATACTCAATTTTGCTTAATTTTAGCAAAGGTCATGCCGAAATTTTCAATTTTCATTGTATGTACGGTATATTCGTGTCATTGTTGTTCATTGTCATGCTCAGTGATATGCATTTGTTTAACAAGATTTCATAATCTCAATTGCAAAGAAAATTTTAATTCGCACCCTTTTTTGCTATAATGAATGTATATTAGAAATACATAAGCAAACCTTTTCATATTGTTGTTACTATCATGAAAGCTTTCGTAAGTCTAGTTTCCATTTTTTGTGTTCAATAAGTTTCCAGTACGTTCGAAAATGGCTGGAAGTACCCCCTCTTCATCGCGGACACCAACGGATGTCCCGGCATCGTCCTGAGATATCGAGGGGCGTGCGGAAGCTCCTCGGGACCTGGCCCTCGAACAAACATCTCAGGGGGCCGCCATCGTCAACGACCCTGCTGCCGGGGATAACAACGAGTACGATTCGTCCCACGAAGAGTCCGGCGGTGCTGAAGACGCGACCGATCATGATGAAGGGACCGACCGTGAATACGAGACCGGTATTGAAGAAGAACAGACGGACGAGGCTCCACCAGCGAAGCGAAAAAGGCGGCTCGCGCCTAGGAGACCTAACAAGTTGAGCACGGACACCTTCGTGGTCACTCGAGTGGACGATCTGGGTAAACCAGCCAGTCCTGTAAAAGCTGCACAGGGGTACTCAAACGCCGTAGGGTGCATCCTGCGTGAAACCGTGAAGATCACAACCCCTGACATAAGGACGAGAGAAACCGAGCATCTTCGAACTCTCCTCCTGGACAGGCTATTCAGCAGGTACTCCGTCCCGGAGGCCGACAAAAACAGAGTGGCGACGAAAGCGCTGAGCATGATGACCAAATCCTTGAATACCTGGCGATACCATGCCAATAAAATGAAGGATCAAGATTTTGAGACCGTGATAAAGCCGAAATGGCCTACGATAGATGAGGCGGACTGGACCGAGTTCATTCAAACTCGCTCCGGCGATGAATTCAGGAGGAAGAGTGATTGGGGGAAGGACATGCGGGGGAAGATCGTGGGTGACCACAGACTCGGCAGCCGTGGTTACCAAGGGAAGAGGCCTAAATGGGAGAAGGAGGACGCAAGGTTGATTGCGGCCGGGAAAGAACCCCCTTTCTCGGACATCCAGGAAGGGCGCGGAAAGGATTTTGTGAGGGCCCGCGTAAAATTTTGACCCTGCGATGGGGGAACCGATCTTCACGCACGAGAAAATGAAGGACGTGCACGAAGAACTGGTAACCTCTGAACCCATTTTACTTTATTTATCCTACGTAGATTAATTTCCTAAAGATTACGTTTCTGAACGGTTCATGTTGCTTGCAGAGAAAGCTGAGCCAGCAACCTGAGAGCTCCCAGGACTCTGTCAGTACCGAGAGGTGGCAAGACCCTATCAACAAGGCTCTCGGGAAGCCGGAGACTCGTGGCCGCGTGATGGGCGTCGGGTATGGGGCTCGATGGGCTGATTACTGTCCCCAAACCCGCGAGGCTGCCCGCGAGAGGAGGAAAGCCAAGCAAGATGAAGAATTCGATGCGCGAGTGGAGGCGGCTGTGAAACGTCTGTTAGGGCCTCTATACGATCAACTACGACGCCCACCCATGCATCCTGATACGCAGCCGCCGCCCTATAATCTGGATACGCAGCCGCTGCCCTTCACTGCTGCAAGGAGTAGTAGCCCCTCTGTCTCGGGCGTTGGCCCCGGGTCGCCAAATACAATCGACGGCCTAACGGTAAGCGTCGTCGGCTCAACAAATCGTAAGGGTGTCGTACAGATTTCGTTGTTTGGACTCTAACATCGATGACCCGTACGTATGTTCCACAGGTGATAACTCCGTGCCATCTGCAGACCCAAGTACTCGGCTCGATGGTAACGGTCGCGTACGGTCGAGTCCACCCAATAACGCCGGAGAACAGGATGCACTGTGTGGATTTACCACCAAACATGGCGAGGGTGGAGTTGACTAAGGTGGTCGGCACCTTTGAGGACTTGGTTCTGAATGACCCCCCTAAAGAGGGATACGAGAAGCTAGGAGCCTGCAAGGGGTTTTTTCTTAGGTGGCCGAAGGACGCGATTAAGTTGATTGAGACCTCCAATCATCCAGCACCTTCGCCGAGCCACACCCACAGTCCATCAGCAAGACCATCTCCTTTGGGTATTTCCGCACCTCTATCCTACAGGGATCTTGAGATGGAGGATGCCGAGGAGGCCGCGGAGCATGGCGGGGAGCATGGCATGCCTCGTGACGAAGAGGCATGAGAATTTGTAGATACGTCGCCACCCAAGCATGACGAGCAAGCCCACACGAAGTTGACTCCTAAAACACTCGTGGGCGCAGCCAAAGAAGCGATGGCCGGTCAGAGGGCCGTATCCCTGGATACGCAGCGCACGAGCAAAAAAGGGGCGAAGAAGGCACATGCTAGCATCGGTACTTACGATAGACAGGGTGGGGCAAGGTTGAAGAAATCCTTAACGTACGCAGCATCTTCCCAATCAGGACAGCGAGCAACGGGTCGTCAATGGCGGCCCTATCACGTCCCGGGTCACTCGATGGTACCAAAGGATGAGTTCGACGTCCTCCCGAACGAAATGAAGATTCTGCATGAGAACATTCGAGACATTGAATTAGGACCCGATGAAACGAATGTCTCGTATTACACGGCGAAGGTGCCAGAGGGTTTCCATTTCATCGAGCAGTATCCCGCGGACAAGTTCTATCTGGACTTTGCGGAGATCTTTGGCATGTTCAACCTTTATCGGCTCGAAGCATCCTTCGTCAGGCTATGGGCGCTTCACCTAACCAGAGAGATCAGACGCCTGAAGATTCTCGATGTTGCAATAGCAGATCCGTTTCACATGCACGAGAACAACGTTCGCTCCCAAGAAGGTAGAGAGATTATGAAAGAATACCTCATGAGTGCGATGATAGCGCATAAGGGCAAGGACTACCTACTCGTGCCCTACAATCCCTTGTAAGTCATTCTCTACTTTGTGCTTTTGTAAATTTCTCTTTTGCTTGTGCACCTAGCCAACTTCGTGGGTTAATATTGGTTTGTTCACATGTCTGCGCAGCGACCACTGGATCCTCTTAGTGCTAATGCCGAAGGAAAGCAAGGTTGTTTACTTTGATTCCATGAAGAGGGTGAAGAAAGACTACACCCTGCTCAAGAAAGTTCTGGATGATGCTCTCTTCGACTTTGCACAGAAGGGAGGAGGAACAACTATGGTAAAAAGAAGTGGCGCTCCACGCTTTAAACACGTAACCGATTTCTGTTGCAGACAGCAGCCGGAGGGTAGTGTGACGTGTGGCTACTACGTCTGCTGCCACATGGACGACTTTGTACGGGCGCGGAACACGTTTCGCAAACATGACGACTTACGCAAGTGGAGTAATAACCTCGAGCACAAGCCATATGACTGGAAGCAAGAGTTTGCACGCCTCCAGAATGCGTTCGCGAATATCATCAACAAGGACGTAGTCTCCGATACGGGGCTTTTCTACGCCGGCACTGACCCAAGGGAGGAACACGCCGCTCGCACAGAGCAGCAAGTTCGCCAAATCCCGACCGAAGACCCATTCGCGCCCCAACATGCAGCTAGGCCCTAGAGGAGGGAAAAAAGCGTCAAGATAGGCCCTTCGAAACGGAAAAACATTGCATATGTATTGTGTTTGTGGTCGTGTATTCCCGAACTGGTCTACTTTGTACGTTTCTGGACATATTTACGTATTGGCACTTGTTACTTTCGTAGTCGGTTTGACATATGTACTTATCGTGTGCGACATCCGAGAGCGCGAGCGAGGTGGCCTTCGAAGCATACCGGGCACGTAGCATGCGGACGCAACAAGGCAACGCCGCAAGCGCTATTAGGCCACAACGGCACGCCCTAGGAGAACGGCGACCGAAGGGGTACACCCCCCTCCAGGACCCCTGCAGTACACAGGGGCTGGAGAGCGCCACAGTTCACGCGATCCTGCCGCGGCAGCGAAAATGGCTGCAGCGGCAGTGAAAATGGCTACTTTTGCTACCGCGGCAGCGAAAATGGCTGCCGCGGCAGACAAAATGGCTGCCGTGGCAGACAAAATGGCTGCCGCGGCAGCCAAAACGGCTGCTTTTGCTGCCGCGGCAGCAAAAAACAGTCCTTTTGGCTGCCGCGGCAGACAAAATGGCTGCCGCGACAGCCAAAACGGCTGCTTTTGCTGCCGCGGCAACAACGTGCTTGGCCCTCTCATAACAGCAGTGACGTGCGGACTGGAGAGCTCGTCACTGCTGTATATCTTACCAGTGACGGGCATAAAATGCAGCACGTCACTGGTAATTATCTTACCAGTGACGAGCTCTCATGCTCGCCCGTCACTGGTGACATAATTACCAGTGACGAGCGGATAGCCCGTCACTGGTAACCACTTACCAGTGGCGGATTACCAGTGACGAGCCTGCCCGCTCGTCACTAATGGGTATTTTAGGCCCGTCACTGATGTCCCTTTCTGGGGTAGTGCAAACCCTAACTTATTTTTCTCGGACATTTCCTAAACCCCGACCCACCATATTTTCCTGTGAATATTTTAATGCCATCGCAATTTGGTATATGCTCCAATGCCTAAGAGTATGTGCGCGCATACAATCTGAACCCCATTCGTTCCCTTTTGAACAAAAGTTGAGCTATCACCTCCTTGATGCATCCACCATTACACGCGTGCTGACGAACTAAAAGAATATGTGTATGCTCGCTACTATTGCACTGCCATCTGTAATTCCTCTCCGATATTTCCTCTCTTCCCGTATCATTCCTCCTACAGAACAGTACAAGAAAGAAACTATAAAAGAAAAGCTGAGCTACGTGTGTTGTTCCGTCCCTCCTTTCTTGCCTCCCTAGACTTCCGCTGCTGCCGGTACTGAACACCAGTTGACTTGAATCAATGCAGTGTCTCACTGCCACCGCTACTAAATTTCACCACCACTTTCTAACCGACCCTCATCCTGAGCCACCAGCACAACACCAACACGGCAATCTGGCATTATCTCCCTTCCTCATAACGTGCAAGTCACGCATGCGCCATTTCCTCCACCCGAGCTGTGCCCTCCCCTCGTCTGGAGTTTCTTTATTTTTTTCAAGCAACTGAGCTACCACCACGTTGCTTCTAACTATTACCTGCCTTGCCCCATTCTTTACTTCTCCCACCAAGCTGAGCACTTTTTCCCTCTAACGTTAGCCTGAGCTACTCCCAAGCTGCAACCGTGCACGCCTCCTTTTCCCTCACCATCAGACCAAGCTGCAGCAATAGCCAAGCTTGTCTCCTGCCTGGTTTTTCCTCTGACTTTGAGCAGCACCTCCCCACTCTTCTTTAATTCCTCAAGCCGTGTCCCTGCTCTCTCACCAGCGGCATGTGCAGTTCCTCCTTCCTCAAATTCCTGCTCTTCTTCAAGCTTCCATTCTCTCCCAATCCGAGCTCCTCTTCCATGCGCACACAATAGCAGCAACGCTAGCTACAGCACCTCGTTGCTCCTCCCCTCAGCATCCCCACCCGAGAGCTCTCTCCCTCTTCCCCATTTGTTTCAGTCCGAGTTCCTCTCTCCCTAGCTCAAACCGAGCAACACACTGAGCTTGAGTTCCTCCACTGCCCCTCTTTCCAACCTCCTCTCCAAGTTGAGCCTCCCTCTACCTCCTCACTTGCTTCCGCGCCACTGTAGATCAGCAGCCACCGACGAGCCCAACTGAAGGTGAGGCCGCTACCACCACCGGTCTACTTTCCATGGCAACACCCTTCCCCTTCTCTTGCAGCTCAGAAATACCGATAAAGAGCTCTGGCCGCCGGCGCCGTCGGGAGAAGCGGCATCGCCCCATTCCTGCTCCAGTACCTGCCGCCTGCCCTTTTTACTCCACCGGAGACCAACCGAGCGCATCCCCACACGCTCTCCCTTATTCCCTACTCGCCTTTCCCGATCGTCTCCTCTCCCAGAATAGAACAACGACGCCGGCCACAAAACTTCTCCTTCGGCTCTGACCCCGAATCGCCGTGCTCACCTTGGACGGCACTGTCACCCCAAGGGCCCCTTTTCACCGCGCCCGCCAGAGCATCCTAGAACCGCTGCCGCGGCAGCCCACGGAAGTTGCCGCCGCTGCCTTGCTTCTGCCGCGGTAGTACCGCGCCCCCTCCTTCCCCACCGCTGCAGTTTCTTTCCCGTGGCAGCACCGCGATAGCTCTTTCTCCTCGCGGCAAGGAGCATGGCCACCAGTCCCGGCCCCGTCCCCGCCAAGCTAGCTTCTCTCCACCGACAAGCTCGCCGACCCGAGCCACCTCCCCATTTCCCATTTTCCCTTTTTGTTCTTTTTCTCTCTGTCCCAAGCTAACCATCGGCATCTCAATTCCGCGCGCCTTTTCTTCAGCAGATCCGGCAGGTGCCCTTACCTCTCTCTCTACCCCTTCCAGGCTCATTTCCCTACCTTTCCAACACTCAGCCGCCCCGGCATCTCCCTTCTGCCCAACGCCCACATCGCCGGAGCCGTGCGCGCACCCAATGCGACAACGAGGTGAGCTCTTCGACCTCCTCATATTTCCAACCAATCGAGCTCGCGCGCCCCTTCGATATTCCCGAACCAAATGTTCTTCCCCTTTCTGAGTTCTTGTGCTTGGAGCGTTCGGGCAGAGCATCAATTTGTAAAAAGCTCTCCAATGCATAGTGCTATTAGTGTAACCAACGATTAGTATTGAGGTTAAACACGTGAAGCCTAGCTAACCAATGCAATTAAGAATAGACAGTTGAGTGCTTTCGGTCAGCATATCTGCTAAGGAACGTGCAGTTGGTTGGAGCTAAACATGTTTACGGCAAGTAAATACTTCGGTCTTTGGCAACTGATGCTAAGGATTAAGCTGCCAGATGTTAAATGAAGACTAAGTATAATCAATTTCCATAGCCAGTAACTAATAGTTACTGTTATAGATTTAGTATAGTTCAATTATTCTCAGGCGACTTAATGCTCTAAGTCGTAACAACTGCAATAAATATCTAACTAACCATGTCCGAGCTTAATGAATATCTGCTTCGCTATTACATTCCAGACATCGCTAATGACCCATTGATTTTGAGGAGGACATCAGTGATGAGCTCACTTAGTCCTTCTCGGATGCCACCAATACCTGGTTTAACCGAAATCGGTTGGAATCAAAACCCTAATTATAGCAGTAATTAGTTAAGTCAGAACACAAAAGTATTAATATGATGTAAAGCCTGAGTTACTCATCATTCATATTAATAGGTCCCGCTAATGGGTCCACCGAAACCCTAAGGGTGATGCATATTAATACGACGAGGGCTAAAGGAACTCCAACATCACGGCTTGACCCTAAGCTTTTATCTCATGATAAGTTAACCTAAGGCACCCCAAGAATAGCCTTCTTAAAATTCTAACCAAACGGGTGATGATTGTGTGAGCTGATTCTTCTGGTTCTATAATTGATGCTCTTGGAATTTTTCCTTGCACCATTGTTGATTCGTTGCCCTTCGACGTGTAGTTACTACGCAGTGGTACCACACGCGAAGGATTCCCAATGTTGTCGTATCAAGTTTGCGACCGAGACCAGCCGATATTGCCAGGCAAGCTCTCCTCCCTTGATCATGTTGAATCCAAGATTTTGAAATGTTATTTTATTTACGAACCATGCATGCTATGTTCTACGACGTGTTATTTTATGCAGCCTAGTTATGTCCGACACCTAGAAAACCCTAGTTTGACCCTGTATTCCTTGTCACCCTAAGGATTACGTATTCCAGAGAAGTTACTGGAAACTTAGGGTAGACTCTATATATATATGCTTAGCCCTGCAGTAGAAAAACTAGGTTTTCCAAAAAAGGGAAGAAATACCCCATATTTCATGTGGTGACAATTTGAAAACGGACCGTCATGTCCGGAGGTGTATCCATGGGTTGGGATATCTTACCGCAAAGTGGTTTTCTGAAACCAAAATGAAAATTGAGAAGATTTTGATCCGGGTCGGAAATGAAGGGCGAAAGCAGGAAAATTGTTAAAGTGCGAGGTAATGCCCAGCATGGTTCTCGTTGCCCGTTTACGGGAGTGGTGTGAAGTCCCTCTCGGATCACCTAAGGACCGAGCTTAAGTGCCGTTTGGCCAAGTCTTACCGTACGTCCACATATCCTTTATGGGAAGGACTTGACCTAGTACCCGGTCTGGACTAGCATGAACCCGTAGGCAGTGTGTAGCGTGCAGATGAGGTTGTATCCTCTGTAGAGAAAAGTTTCCGCGGGAAAGCGATGGCTTGTTTGCCACAAAGTTAGAACACCAACCTCCTTGCAAGCGATGATACTGACTCAAACTAGGTTTGGAACATGTCCTTCTGGCGGGTTCATGCCTGGGTTCACACCGGTGAAGAGTCTCGTTGTACTAGCTCTGGTAGCATGCGGCGTGCAGTATGCCCAGGGTGAACTACATCGTGTGGGTAAAGCCGTACCACCTCTGCAGAGGGTTTAAACTATTCGAATAGCCGTGTCCACGGTCAAGGACGAACTTGGTTGGGCCACACTAAAGTAGACTGGCTTCCAAAGTCAAAAATGGGTTATGGGTTTAAGGACGCGATCCGCCGTGTTTGAGGGTGACGTGCAAATTCCCTGTTGTGTCGGGAATAGTGAAGAAGGGATTTCCCCGTGGACTCGGGCAAACCCTAGTATCCCCGTCGTATCGGGTGAGCCAAGGCTCCCCGCCGAAGCGGGTGATCACTAGGCCTTCTGGTGAGTAGAAAAGCACAGATATGATTCCCGTTGTTGCAGGGAAGACAGATGGAATAAATGCTTGTCTCGCAATACCGAGGCAATTTATGAAAACTGCTTTTAATATCTATTTACCTATTTCATACAAACTTACTTTTTCGCTCAATATGAAACATAGGCTAGAGCCTTTTCTTGAAATACCCCTGCATGCATTTACCATCGTATCAAACTCCCCGGTGGAAAGTTTGCGAGTACATTCAATGTACTCACCTGGCTTGTTGATTTGGCCAGACCGAAGGGCGACAGCTCGAAAGCAACGACGATATCTGCGAAAGCTAGGGCGTAACACCAGTCAGTTGCCTGTCGGGTATGGCATACTGGTGGGCCACATCACCGTTTGATTTACGCTGCAAGTTTCTAGCCGTTGGGCTAAAGGTATAATTATTCGATCTTGAAGATCGGTTTTATATCAAATTCTAATAAGTGCGTGTATGACCTTGATATACAGGTTACTTGTGTGTACCGGCTAATGATCATGGGACCGGTACAGTAAACACAAGAGTTTATCCAGTCCTAAAACCGGGTACGCCACAGACCTGCTGTTCACTCTCTGGCTGGTGGGATGCGTGCAGCTCGGACCTCGTCTCCATTATCGGTTCTTGCTGCGTCACCAACCTCGCCGAGCTTGCGGACAGGGCCTCCTTCGCTGGTATCTCCTTCTCTGTCGGTGGTACCAGGACACTCACAAGCTGCCGCAACAGCTCCTGACGGGCGTTCTCCCCATCAGCCGGATCACAAGCTACCTGGACAGAAGTCCAGACTGACCCCTTTAGTTGCTGGGGCAGGCGTGAATGGGCTAGATGGTCTTCGGTGCAGCGTGCGACAGAATGTGGTGCTGAGTCCGAATCGGATGGTGGCTGCAGATGAGGACGTGATGACTCGGGTGATGCGGCGGGCGGCAATTAAGAACTTGGATGCTTCTTTACCAGCCAAGTCGGTGGCTCTGGGCAACAGCAGCTCCTGCCGTTCGACGACACGTCCTCAAATTTCTGCACCAGGTGCTCCTGTTTCTTCTTCTAAAACTACTGCTATTCCGTTATCTTCTGCTAGTATTATTTCTACTATTGGTAAACTTGGGGTTAAACTGGATTCTAGTCGCAATGAAATAGACTTCTCTATTAATTCTTTGAAGCACATAGCAGTAGACAAGAACAAAGCTCCTAAATCTGCTGGGGGTCATATTGATTCTGTTTTGGAGGATTCTGACAATAGTGAGTGGGATGAGGAGGTTCACCATGATGGACCTCTACTCTCCCATTTGGTTAATGAAATTTTGAGGTCAACTTGGATGAGCGAGAGCTGGGTTACATGGTTTGTGACCTTTCGGCTACTCCTAGGAAATCCAAGTCTCATTCTTCTAGTAAGAAAAGTCGGGTGCTTCGGCTATCCAAAAAGACTAAGCAAAATAACATAAAGAATAATTGTTCCAAATGAGAGGAATTTTTGGAATAGCAAAGGTTTTCATGACTTGGCTAAATACCGCTATATTGCCGATTATGTAAGGGATCATCAATTAGACTTTGTGGCCATTCTTGAGACCGGGGAAAAAGGACCTCCAGTCTAACTTGTAAGCGCTTGTCTGGTGGATCGGCTTTTCTGTGGCATTACCTCCCACCTCGGGGACGTTCTGGGGGTATTCTTCTAGGCATTCACTCAGTCACAATTGATGTTTTGGATATTTTGGATGGCGACTTCTTCATCAAGTTCCATCTTCGGAATAAAGTTGATAATTTTATTTGGAGTCTCATGGCTGTGTATGGAGCCGCTCGGGACAATCTTAAGGCGTCCTTTCTAGCACAGCTTGTGCGGGCTTGTCACAGTAATCCCTATCCCCTGTAGATCGGGGGAGATTTCAATATAATGCGTATTAAGGAAGATAAAAATAAACACAATTTCGGTAACCGTTGGCCATTCCTGTTCAATGCTGTTATTGATAGCCTTGACCTTTGTAATGACCCATTTCCTGTAATCCAGCATTTTGAGTTATTGAAGTCTCAAAAGAAATAAAGCCGAAGATTCTGCATCACATATCATCATATTGGTCAATTGAAATTTTGCATTTAGCTTGAAACCTTGAAAACCCTGTCCCAAGAGCTAACCTTAAGGATATAATAACAACTTGAGACGATTGAAACCTTTCTCCAACCCCTCGTAAATTCAAAATGTTTAAAGAAATTCCCTGCGAGCTTCAAGGAAATTGAAGTAGATGTTTATTTCCAAGTAAAGCATGTTTGCTTAGGCGTCTAATAGGGAGAATGGGTAATCAACTATTTGAGGAAATATGCCCTTGCTAAATATTGTAAGAACCTCATAGTCGAGCTATAAATATCTTCCTGAACTCTTCTAAAACTCTTAAAGAATTTTTTTAAGCAGATTTGCCATAACCATGCTTAATATGTATATCCACGTCAAATCCGTGATTCCTAAAATAGAGCAATTATGTCATTATAAATTTACTTCATAAAAGGTACCTATTAGTAGTATATATCCCTACTCATCTCTGAGCATTTTTCCTTAATTTATGAATCTCAGAATTAAACCCTTTACCAAATTGAAATTTGAACCAAGGATTTGAAAATAGAGACTCAGTCTTGGGTTACTTCGAATCCTTCTTCTCCCCTCCTTCTGGGCTCGGCCCATCTCCCTACCGCAACCCGCAGCCCATCTCTCCCTCCCCGCCAGTGTGGCGCCCCCGGTTTTTAAGCCGGGAACTCCCTCGTGGTTACTGTATCGGTCCGTGGATCAGTAGCCGATACACACGAGTTAACCTGTATATCATTGTCATACATGCGTAAACAATTAAATAGACCGTCTAGGGTCGATAATCTGATACCTGTAGTCCAACGGCTATAAACTTGCAGCGGAAAATCCAACGAAGATGTGGCCCATCAATATGCCATACCCGACAGGCAACTGACTGGGGGTTACGCCCTAGCGTTCGCGATCGTAATTGCTTCTTCGGAGTTGATATCTCCTTCGTCTGGCCAAATCAACAAGCCAGGTGAGTACATTGAATGTACTCGCAAGCTTTTCCCACAGGGAAATAATACGGCATAGTTCATGCAAAGGAATATCTCAAAGGAGAGCTCTGACCTAGGTTTCATGTTGTGCGGAAATGTAAGTCTTTATTGTAAATAACAATAATAGATTCAAAAGCGAACTTTGTAAAACAACGATCCCAACGTATCACATCGTCCTCCGTGGTAGCCCTTGCTACCTCTCCTTTATTTCCTCCGCGGGATAGCCGCGCTCATCACCGCTTACCCTTTCGGCTTCCGCTCACACCACCCCGGCGGTGTAGCTAGCCTTTCCTTCAGCAATTCCTAGCTACCAATCCGGGTAGCATAAATTGCACCCTGTGGACACATCATGCCCACGTCCTTAATCCCTTTTCCCAGCTTTCACAAACAAAACTCAGTCTAACCAGTGTGTGGCCTTACCAGTTCATGTCCATGACCGAGGACGCGGCTATTCGAATAGTTTTAACACTCTGCAGAGGTTGTACGGCTTTACCCACAAGATGTAGGTCACCCTGGGAGTACTTTGCAAGTATACTGCCAGGGTTATTACAACGAGACCCTTCTCCCGTGTTCATGCCAGAGCCGGACTCGCTAGGAGGACTACCCGATCCTCTGCATCACGAATGACAGGGGTGGGACTCTCCCCCTTTGTGTCGGACCATGTTCCACGCACCTTGTAAGACCCTACTGAGCTTTACCCCCACAATACGGTGAGACCCATGAAGAGCTTTTCCCCTACGCAGTCCCATGGAGATCCTCTAGGGATCTACCGGATCCACTAGCACTTCAACCTAACTTCCCACGATTCCGGGCTCCGGCATTAGACGAGGTACCAGGTCCAGTCCTTCCCATAAAGGACATGTGGACGTACGGTGGGGAAACTGATTTAGCGGCACTTAGGTTCGGTCCTTAACTGATTCGAGCGGGACTCCATAACCACCCAACTCCACGGGTAGCGACCGGCCACCCGACCATTCCTTCCTCAAGTAGCAACCGGCTACTCTACCTCCTCATAACACCCTTAGCATTCCCGCCCGAATCCAAAATCCTCCATCATTTCATTTGGGATTTTAGCAAACCTTTCATTTTAAAAGATTCCCTCGGAATGTATAACAAACCGAGGGTTTTGATCCCAAACCCATCGTAGCGGTAAAACTTAGTTTCTACTACAGCAGGGCTAAGCAGGGCTATCGCCTATACTCCTAATTAAGTTGCCGATCGTCCAATGATCAGCACTTAATACTAGGGTTACAAAGGTATGGTTTATCGGGCCTAAGCCATGCAACTAATAGGAATAACTAGATCCACATAAAATAATGATTTTAATCACATAGCATGCAATTTCGTAAACAAAATAATTAACTTCACAAATATAGGATTTCAACATGGTCAAGGTGGGAATGCTTGCCTAGCAGTCCTTGCTCTTGATCGTGATGTGGGGGTGACTCCAGGTCTTTTGCGCGCACGTTTCTCACTCCATCAACTACGCGTCGGAAAATCAGCGAATAAGAAGCAAATCGAAACAACTCAAATCAAAGCCAGATGTATGCATACTCGAGAGAAAATGGTACGGCTAGGGAAATAATACGAGTTTTAATCGAGCCAGGGTTTTGGGTCTTTGGGTGGACTGAGCATAGCTCGACGGTGAATAGTGTGAGTATATAAGAGTCTAAAATGGTGGTGAGGTTCCGAGGTCTTAGGGTTTAAGTTTACAAACATAAGGAATGCCCTAGACACGTATATGTCACATGAAATGACGCTTTGGTCGCAGTAATTTCATGTCGTTAAAGTTTTGCTTATTAAATCCCTTATTCTTTTGGGCTTTCGAACTCTAAACATGTTAGGATCGTACTTGCTTAGTGGAGTGTACCTTGGGTTGCCAAGGGAACAAATTTCATATGCATGTATACTTAGTATATGCTATTAAGGATTAGCTCTAAAGTTAATCTTCTTAATTCGTACCAGAAATGCATTTGAATACTGAGATGTTCTTACTCGGGTAGAAGAACTCGTGTTATTAGGGTTACGTGCTCGGAGTTACTGTTTTTATGAATGCATGGTTGCTGGTGGTATTTTAATCTATTGGTGGCATGTAATATTCACTTTGACTGTTTTGGAAATCACGTATGTATTGTATGTGTGAATTTCAGAAAGATTAAAGGATGTCCTAACTAAAATCCTACTGTGTTAATCGAGTTTTATCCTTAGTTTGTAAGCTGTACAGTAAGGAAAATATTCTAAGTGCACTTAACCTAATACTTTCAGCACATGCACTTTACTAAATAAAAGGGACAGAACACTTAATTCTAATCCATATTTTCGTGCTATTAAACAGACTCAAATTTCAAAACTTTGTGAAGATGAAAGTTGGGATATATTCTGTAGATTCCAGAACCGGAATTGCATATGTAAAAAACCGGCCGTTAGCTACTTGAACCGGTTGAACCGGTGGCACGCGCGGTTCTGGAAAAAGGAACCGGCCAGAATGCGCTTTCGAACAGCTTGAATGCGCATTCAATGCACTGAAGGCGGTTAGGGTTTTGGGAGCTTTCCACCACCGGACACAGGACCCAATAAATGCGCTATTCACATGGAAAGGCGGGGACATGCTTGGGTGGCGGCTTACCCGAGGGGCGGGCCCGCGTGTCAGTCGCCCGTCCACTTACCGAGTTGGGGCCGATGCGTGGCTCTCTTGCCGCTCGGTATTAGGACAAAGCGGCGGCGGCGGCGCTTCGGACAGGGCTACCGGCGGCGGTTGCTACTCAGCAAGGGAAGACGGCTCAACGAAGGAGACAGGAGCTCCGAGCTCAGCTCCCTCAGCATGGAGGCTCGGATTAGCTTGCTTAGCTCGGATTGGTGCGGAGCCAGTGAAGGGGATGTGAGCTTCTGGTTGGGGAAGGGATCCGGTGATGACTAGAGCTCAACTGCGGCTGTTGGGGTGGGAGTGAGGGGTACTGGCTTGAAGAGGAGAGGCTCGGATGGCTTGCTTGGGGAAAGGAGCTCGGATTGCCCTTTTATAGGGAGCCCGACGAGGTGAGCTGGCCGGCGAGGCTGTTGCTGGCGAGGGGACAAGACCGGTGCTCGGCAGCAGCTACAGAAGGTCAAGGGCATGCGTGACGCGTGGGAGCTACTCGGGCGGTGCTCACCCGGCGTGCGGCGCGGCTTTGGCAGGTGAGCTCGGTGGCGTGTCAATGGGTGGCGCTGCTGCTCGGCGTTCGGCGCGGGTACGGCGCCGGAGCTCACGGCGAGAAGCCCTCCCGAGGACCTACAGGAGGCGTTGAGCTGGACGGAGCGAGGGTGACGGGTCACGGCGGTGCTGGGCGTGCTCTGATGAGGTGGTCGACGCGCTATGCGGCGGGCGACGCGGCCTGACCGAGTTGGCTGGTATCGGAGCAGTGCCAGGGCGCGGCCAGTTTATGCCAGTGAGCGGCATCAGCGCGTCCTGGAGCTCTCGGATGGTTGCACGCGTGTCCAATGTGTCCGCAGGGTTGGGTGAGGTGTTCGGGAGCTACAGCAAGGCTAGGCATTGGTTCTTTGCGGAGTTAGAGAGATTCGCGGGGCTTGACATGAGATGAGCTGCTGTGTCAAGAGGTAGAGGACAAGGGCAGCTGGAGGGCTTGTGCATGCTGGGAATACCGAGGAAGGAATTCTGTAGCTTGACTTGATGGTTCCCTGGTGACTTTGTTTGTTATATCATGCGAGAGTTTATTCGGTCAACATGCTCGATGGCTGCCAAACCTGATTTTTGAACATGCAGTGTCCATATTTTGTGTAATGGGGTTCCTGGGGTGGTGGAGACTGTTGTGTATTTTATCCAGAATTCTTGGAAATGGGTAACTATGGGTTACTGTGCAATGCTCCCTTTATTCCCCGTGTTTATTAATTAGGTTTGCGGATATTTTTGTACTAAGCATCATTATTTTATGTTATATTTGTGTTAAAAATGTTGCTAGGGTGTCCCATGATTATTCTCGGGATTTATGGGAAGGTCGAGGAGTGTTAGGTTTCACGATTGGGGTTTTGGAAGAAATGTATTTAAAATAGGAGGGTAAGGTCGGAAGTCGGGATTAGGGTTTTCGAGTGTGGCAAGGGGCGGAGGGAACATAGAAACTCTCGAGAAGACTTCCACCTTGGTTTAGGGCTGTTTGGTTTTAGGGTGCCGCGGATGTTTTGAGCTATACGGCGTATCTGTGGTGCTAGGGTTTTGAAGGAATTTGTGTTTAATTCAGGAGAAGGGTCGGGGTTGAAATTTAGGTTTTTCTGGGGGCGGAAAGGTATGGAGAGGTTCTTGGAACTCTTGGAATCCTTTCTACCTCGGCCTGGGACTAGTCGGTCGCGAGGTGCCGTGAGTGCGTGTGCACACCCACACTTGGGGTTTTTGCGTATATGCGGTAGCATCGTAATTAGAATAACTCTGATAGATCGCGGGCCTAGGCCTCGGGAAGTATATCTGGTATACTCATATATATGTGCACATGTTCGTGGCAGTGCTAAATGAAGAGGCTGTGTTTTGATTCTCAATTCGGAAGATAGGATTTAGGGTTTTAGCACACGTGTACATATACAAAAGCAGTATATATTTGTACATGCTGGTTATATGATGTGGCGAAGCAGGTGGCAGAGGGACATGGTATTCAGAGAAAGTTTAGGGTACGTATGTGCTTAAATTTTAGCAAGGTATCGTGCGGTGATTAGCTGTAGGTGCGGTCTGGGTTATTCCGACTAGGGGAGGAAGAGGGGACGAATGTCGGGGTGCATTTGTGGCGGAAATGCAAGAATAGGCGACCACTTCTGGAGTTAGGTGTTGAACGGGTTTGTTCGCATCGTCGGACGGGGGTTCGAAGGATTAGGGTTTTGGTCAAGCGGAGATCGACAGGGATAAAGACCCGGGTTTTGGTATTTGGTATTTCGTTTCCTCATGATTTGAACTAATGTTTTTAATTAAGTTTATTTTTAGCTAACGTTAATAACGAAAAAGTTTTTGTTGGCCCTAATTTTCAGGTTTTAGAAAATCGGGATGTGACAAACCTACCCCCCTTAAAGGAATCTCGTCCTCGAGATTCGGGTGGTCTAAGAGGAGGATGGGGCTAAGTTATCTGGCCTTCTGCGGCAGAGGCTCCTTGCGGTTCGGCGCGGATCCTTCCTTCAAACTCTCGGGACTACCCCCCCTTAAAAATTTTGTGTTGCATATACCGACCAAAAATTTTGAACTCATGGTTTATTTATTTTATTTTATTTTCTTTTGACGGTCGTTATTCCTTTAAGTAGTTAGTGCTATACGTTATTTCAAGTTCTCCTTCGGCTTTAAGCTACATTATTTTGGGGTCACGTGGGTGCTGTTATTCGGCGTTGGTTGGCCGTGAGCTAGGCGAGAATCTAGTGCCATGTGCACCTCGTATTATTTGAGTGCGATTCGCCGAATGGATTCTTGTCGGGCAACTTGCGTGGTTCGACGTGGATGGGTTGGCGACCCTGCAGAGAAATGACGGTATGCCCGGGGCATTTGTTTTGGCCTCGTAGCAAGGAGGGGAGAAATTAGTGTGAAAATGAGGAGAATAAACTAGATTTTATTTATTGCTTACAAACAGAACAACGACAGCTGAAAATGTCTTAGGGTCGGAGGACCCATTGGAAACTCCAGTAAAGCAGCAAGAAAACCAACAAGACGCGCAGCCATGCGTCTACAAGTGCATCAAGCAAATTCGTCTGAGTGCCGAGAGGCATCAGACCAAATGTAATAGCAAAGATCAGCGCAAGACAAGCACATAAACAACTAGTTGTACCAAGTTGGATAATCCAAACTCGGCGTGCATCATCGGCTCGATTTAACTCTGGGTTGACAGCTTGGGGTGGAACAACTTCCTCTTGAGGGTTCTGGCTCTCTGACGGGGTCGGGGCAGAGCACCTGCGACGGCGGGCACTTTCTTCGGTTGCTGGTACTCTTGGCGTAGGGAACTCCTCAATCTCAGAAGCATATGCGGAAGTTGCCGAAGAGTCGCTAACAGCGGATGGAGATTGCGAGGAAGGAGGGGTCTGTTGCTGAGAGATCCAGAAGTCTACCAGCTGGGTGAGGAGGTCGTGCTGAGCGGCCAGATAGCGGGAGAGATGGGTTACTGCGGCATCTTCTTCCGGTGACGGGTTGACAAACCTCGTGCCTCTTCCGGGGGCACGACGGGGATAAAAGAAGAAGGCTCTTTGGTTCATACCAGGAACCCAGAAGCGAAAAAGTGCGAGGGCCTCCCAAGCGGCCATCTGAATAGCCATGGTGGGGGTTGGCATGGCTTTGCCATAGACTCGGAACGGCGCGCTTGAATTTGAGTTGCCAGGAAAGATATGAACGTCAGCCCAATATTCGGGCATGGTGCCAGAAATCGGGCTTCGGTACACTTCGTACTCCGGTCGTCGAGTGGCTCCAAGGGCTTGCCAGGCTACAGTCCAAAGGACGCTGGCAAAACCGGCGAGGTCTTCAGCAGTGGTCTCTTGACAGAGAGTTCCTTGAGGCATCATCTTTGCGGCAAAAGGGAGCGAAGCAGGGAAAAGGAGCACTGAGCGAAGGAAGAAAGCGTTGGGAGCGAAAGGGGTCTAGCAGCAAGGAAATGGGTGGTCTGGAGGTAGGATGTCATGGAGTCTGGAGTGGGTTGGGCGGAGCTCATATAGCCGTCTGAAGGCTTGGTGGTGGACGCGTGGCACGTTGTCCAAGAAGGGGGGTCCTACCGTCAACGTTCGACTGATAGCTTCCAGTGGGGGAAAAACAAGGCGGATGGATAAGAAGGGCGCGTGGCCGACAACAAGGAGCGAATACCGGGCAATAATTGAAGGCAATGGAGAGATATAAATGTTATTAGCAAAACCTAGGGATACGACAGGGATAGAGGGTGCAACACTCACAATATACTGAGAGGAACTACACGACACTTATCCGTATGCCTAGCAGCGTATCGGGTAGCCTTGCCCTGCTGTCGGAAGACCTGAGCAAGTTCCTACTATAAACACCAACACAATACAAACACGCATACAACTGACGAAAGGCTAAACCAGATCCAACACTCTTGACCACTTAGCTCGCTTCTGGTTCGACGATCTGGATGGACTTACTACGGCGCGGGGCTTTGGCTCTTCGAGGGGCTGGAGTGTCTTGAGAAGTCGTGGCTTTCCTGGAGCGGCTACTGCCTCTTTTCATGGCTGGTGTTTTTGGTAGCGGCTGCTCTTCGGTGTCAGGGACGGAAGCGACTGTCACCGATGGGGTGTTAGAAAGGAGCTGGGAAAGCATGGGGACACCAGTCCCTTGTGCCAGAATCCAGGAATTGGCCAGCTGTGTAAGCAGGTCGTGTTGGGCTGCAGCGTACAGGGCGAGATGTTTTACCGTGTCGTCTTTCTCTGGGTGTAAACTTGAATGTCCAGTGTCTTCTCCAGGAGTACCGCCAGGATAGTAGGAGAAGGGTGGTTGGCTCATGCTGGGGACCAGTTGGCGAAGACGGAAGACAGCTTCCCACGCGACCAATTGAATGGCCAGGGTAGAGGTAGGCATGGTTCTTCCGATGAAACCAAGTGGCATGCCTGGTTCGGAGTTGCCTGGGTAGACGTGCACTGTTGCCCAAAACTCGTGCAGGGTGCCAGGATTATCGCCTAAGTATACACTGTACTTAGGGCGTTGGGTTGCTCCGAGGGTTTGTCGGGCTACGGTCCATAGGATGTTGACGAACCCAGCGAGTTCTTCAGCGACAGTGTCCCGGTACAGAGTACCGCAAAGCATCGTTTTTGTGGAAAGGGAGAAACGAACAGAGGGGAAATGCGCCAGAGCGACGGCTTCTGGCAAGGAGGTGTTACTGGCGAGGAAAGGGTTGCACGGTGGTGTAATGCAACAGCACAGGGGGTTTTTTATAGCCGGTTTGCGGCAGAGTGGTAACCAGTGGTGACTTAGTTTCGAAGGAGGGAGAAAGGGGTGAGGTCATCCTAGGATGCGACAGGTACTGATCGTCTTTATTGGTTGACGACATTTGGGGAGAAGGGCGGTCCAACTTTGACTGGCCACCGACACCGTGTGGGGCATATGAAATGACAAGGCGGGGGTAAGAAACAGAGTTCACTTTATTACATAGGCCGTAAAGGCTACTATTATACAAACAAGTGCGGTTACTATACCATGCCTATGGCGATGGCGCACCGCATACGACATACAAATACAGTACAACATAGTAGGGACTATTGTCCAATACACATCACATCGAAGCATTCTACTAAGCTTTATGCCAGGTCGTGCGGTTCATGTTGCTAAGTGACAGTGAACCCTAGGGACCTAACTTATTGTTCAAGGTCAGATCATCCGATCAGTTTGTCCTACGGACAAAGTGAGGCTCCTGACTTCGCATCCGGACATGGTACATGTGGCAGAGTCGTCGTATGGCTTCTCGCGACACGATCATTATGGCTCCTCTTGGACTGAAGCTGTGTCTTGTGTAGACATGCGGGACTGCTCGAAGAGAGTGGAAGTACACTGTGGCGCGATATCCAGCATCCATTCCGGCGATGTAGTCCTTTCGAACGATGAACAGTGGTCGACGTCGAACTCCAAGGAAACGAAGCAGCTTTCTCAAGAGTGCGCCCCAGGGGTGTCCGTGTTCTCGGCGAAGCGTGACTTCACTCATCTACAATTTTGAGCAAAGGATGAGTTTAGGAAAATTTTGTTAACACTATGTTCAGAAGTATTTCCGAGGTAAAGAGAAGAAATGCTAGGAATTAGGATGAGAGTAGAATCCACACTTATGTCATCATTTTAACTTATTTTAGAAAAATAGTTTGTATACCCTAAGTCCTATCTAACGGCCATGCTAACTAGGGTTTCCTACAGTCAGTATGGGTCTGATACCAAGCCTGTGGCGCCCCCGGTTTTTAAGCCGGGAACTCCCTCGTGGTTACTGTATCGGTCCCGTGGATCAGTAGCCGATACACACGAGTTAACCTGTATATCATTGTCATACATGCGTAAACAATTAAATAGACCGTCTAGGGTCGATAATCTGATACCTGTAGTCCAACGGCTATAAACTTGCAGCGGAAAATCCAACGAAGATGTGGCCCATCAATATGCCATACCCGACAGGCAACTGACTGGGGGTTACGCCCTAGCGTTCGCGATCGTAATTGCTTCTTCGGAGTTGATATCTCCTTCGTCTGGCCAAATCAACAAGCCAGGTGAGTACATTGAATGTACTCGCAAGCTTTTCCCACAGGGAAATAATACGGCATAGTTCATGCAAAGGAATATCTCAAAGGAGAGCTCTGACCTAGGTTTCATGTTGTGCGGAAATGTAAGTCTTTATTGTAAATAACAATAATAGATTCAAAAGCGAACTTTGTAAAACAACGATCCCAACGTATCACATCGTCCTCCGTGGTAGCCCTTGCTACCTCTCCTTTATTTCCTCCGCGGGATAGCCGCGCTCATCACCGCTTACCCTTTCGGCTTCCGCTCACACCACCCCGGCGGTGTAGCTAGCCTTTCCTTCAGCAATTCCTAGCTACCAATCCGGGTAGCATAAATTGCACCCTGTGGACACATCATGCCCACGTCCTTAATCCCTTTTCCCAGCTTTCACAAACAAAACTCAGTCTAACCAGTGTGTGGCCTTACCAGTTCATGTCCATGACCGAGGACGCGGCTATTCGAATAGTTTTAACACTCTGCAGAGGTTGTACGGCTTTACCCACAAGATGTAGGTCACCCTGGGAGTACTTTGCAAGTATACTGCCAGGGTTATTACAACGAGACCCTTCTCCCGTGTTCATGCCAAAGCCGGACTCGCTAGGAGGACTACCCGATCCTCTGCATCACGAATGACAGGGGTGGGACTCTCCCCCTTTGTGTCGGACCATGTTCCACGCACCTTGTAAGACCCTACTGAGCTTTACCCCCACAATACGGTGAGACCCATGAAGAGCTTTTCCCCTACGCAGTCCCGTGGAGATCCTCTAGGGATCTACCGGATCCACTAGCACTTCAACCTAACTTCCCACGATTCCGGGCTCCGGCATTAGACGAGGTACCAGGTCCAGTCCTTCCCATAAAGGACATGTGGACGTACGGTGGGGAAACTAATTTAGCGGCACTTAGGTTCGGTCCTTAACTGATTCGAGCGGGACTCCATAACCACCCAACTCCACGGGTAGCGACCGGCCACCCGACCATTCCTTCCTCAAGTAGCAACCGGCTACTCTACCTCCTCATAACACCCTTAGCATTCCCGCCCGAATCCAAAATCCTCCATCATTTCATTTGGGATTTTAGCAAACCTTTCATTTTAAAAGATTCCCTCGGAATGTATAACAAACCGAGGGTTTTGATCCCAATCCCATCGTAGCGGTAAAACTTAGTTTCTACTACAGCAGGGCTAAGCAGGGCTATCGCCTATACTCCTAATTAAGTTGCCGATCGTCCAATGATCAGCACTTAATACTAGGGTTACAAAGGTATGGTTTATCGGGCCTAAGCCATGCAACTAATAGGAATAACTAGATCCACATAAAATAATGATTTTAATCACATAGCATGCAATTTCGTAAACAAAATAATTAACTTCACAAATATAGGATTTCAACATGGTCAAGGTGGGAATGCTTGCCTGGCAGTCCTTGCTCTTGATCGTGATGTGGGGGTGACTCCAAGTCTTCTGCGCGCACGTTTCTCACTCCGTCAACTACGCGTCGGAAAATCAGCGAATAAGAAGCAAATCGAAACAACTCAAATCAAAGCCAGATGTATGCATACTCGAGAGAAAATGGTACGGCTAGGGAAATAATACGAGTTTTAATCGAGCCAGGGTTTTGGGTCTTTGGGTGGACTGAGCATAGCTCGACGGTGAATAGTGTGAGTATATAAGAGTCTAAAATGGTGGTGAGGTTCCGGGGTCTTAGGGTTTAAGTTTACAAACATAAGGAATGCCCTAGACACGTATATGTCACATGAAATGACGCTTTGGTCGCAGTAATTTCATGTCGTTAAAGTTTTGCTTATTAAATCCCTTATTCTTTTGGGCTTTCGAACTCTAAACATGTTAGGATCGTACTTGCTTAGTGGAGTGTACCTTGGGTTGCCAAGGGAACAAATTTCATATGCATGTATACTTAGTATATGCTATTAAGGATTAGCTCTAAAGTTAATCTTCTTAATTCGTACCAGAAATGCATTTGAATACTGAGATGTTCTTACTCGGGTAGAAGAACTCGTGTTATTAGGGTTACGTGCTCGGAGTTACTGTTTTTATGAATGCATGGTTGCTGGTGGTATTTTAATCTATTGGTGGCATGTAATATTCACTTTGACTGTTTTGGAAATCACGTATGTATTGTATGTGTGAATTTCAGAAAGATTAAAGGATGTCCTAACTAAAATCCTACTGTGTTAATCGAGTTTTATCCTTAGTTTGTAAGCTGTACAGTAAGGAAAATATTCTAAGTGCACTTAACCTAATACTTTCAGCACATGCACTTTACTAAATAAAAGGGACAGAACACTTAATTCTAATCCATATTTTCGTGCTATTAAACAGACTCAAATTTCAAAACTTTGTGAAGATGAAAGTTGGGATATATTCTGTAGATTCCAGAACCGGAATTGCATATGTAAAAACCGGCCGTTAGCTACTTGAACCGGTTGAACCGGTGGCACGCGCGGTTCTGGAAAAAGGAACCGGCCAGAATGCGCTTTCGAACAGCTTGAATGCGCATTCAATGCACTGAAGGCGGTTAGGGTTTTGGGAGCTTTCCACCACCGGACACAGGACCCAATAAATGCGCTATTCACATGGAAAGGCGGGGACATGCTTGGGTGGCGGCTTACCCGAGGGGCGGGCCCGCGTGTCAGTCGCCCGTCCACTTACCGAGTTGGGGCCGATGCGTGGCTCTCTTGCCGCTCGGTATTAGGACAAAGCGGCGGCGGCGGCGCTTCGGACAGGGCTACCGGCGGCGGTTGCTACTCAGCAAGGGAAGACGGCTCAACGAAGGAGACAGGAGCTCCGAGCTCAGCTCCCTCAGCATGGAGGCTCGGATTAGCTTGCTTAGCTCGGATTGGTGCGGAGCCAGTGAAGGGGATGTGAGCTTCTGGTTGGGGAAGGGATCCGGTGATGACTAGAGCTCAACTGCGGCTGTTGGGGTGGGAGTGAGGGGTACTGGCTTGAAGAGGAGAGGCTCGGATGGCTTGCTTGGGGAAAGGAGCTCGGATTGCCCTTTTATAGGGAGCCCGACGAGGTGAGCTGGCCGGCGAGGCTGTTGCTGGCGAGGGGACAAGACCGGTGCTCGGCAGCAGCTACAGAAGGTCAAGGGCATGCGTGACGCGTGGGAGCTACTCGGGCGGTGCTCACCCGGCGTGCGGCGCGGCTTTGGCAGGTGAGCTCGGTGGCGTGTCAATGGGTGGCGCTGCTGCTCGGCGTTCGGCGCGGGTACGGCGCCGGAGCTCACGGCGAGAAGCCCTCCCGAGGACCTACAGGAGGCGTTGAGCTGGACGGAGCGAGGTGACGGGTCACGGCGGTGCTGGGCGTGCTCTGATGAGGTGGTCGACGCGCTATGCGGCGGGCGACGCGGCCTGACCGAGTTGGCTGGTATCGGAGCAGTGCCAGGGCGCGGCCAGTTTATGCCAGTGAGCGGCATCAGCGCGTCCTGGAGCTCTCGGATGGTTGCACGCGTGTCCAATGTGTCCGCAGGGTTGGGTGAGGTGTTCGGGAGCTACAGCAAGGCTAGGCATTGGTTCTTTGCGGAGTTAGAGAGATTCGCGGGGCTTGACATGAGATGAGCTGCTGTGTCAAGAGGTAGAGGACAAGGGCAGCTGGAGGGCTTGTGCATGCTGGGAATACCGAGGAAGGAATTCTGTAGCTTGACTTGATGGTTCCCTGGTGACTTTGTTTGTTATATCATGCGAGAGTTTATTCGGTCAACATGCTCGATGGCTGCCAAACCTGATTTTTGAACATGCAGTGTCCATATTTTGTGTAATGGGGTTCCTGGGGTGGTGGAGACTGTTGTGTATTTTATCCAGAATTCTTGGAAATGGGTAACTATGGGTTACTGTGCAATGCTCCCTTTATTCCCCGTGTTTATTAATTAGGTTTGCGGATATTTTTGTACTAAGCATCATTATTTTATGTTATATTTGTGTTAAAAATGTTGCTAGGGTGTCCCATGATTATTCTCGGGATTTATGGGAAGGTCGAGGAGTGTTAGGTTTCACGATTGGGGTTTTGGAAGAAATGTATTTAAAATAGGAGGGTAAGGTCGGAAGTCGGGATTAGGGTTTTCGAGTGTGGCAAGGGGCGGAGGGAACATAGAAACTCTCGAGAAGACTTCCACCTTGGTTTAGGGCTGTTTGGTTTTAGGGTGCCGCGGATGTTTTGAGCTATACGGCGTATCTGTGGTGCTAGGGTTTTGAAGGAATTTGTGTTTAATTCAGGAGAAGGGTCGGGGTTGAAATTTAGGTTTTTCTGGGGGCGGAAAGGTATGGAGAGGTTCTTGGAACTCTTGGAATCCTTTCTACCTCGGCCTGGGACTAGTCGGTCGCGAGGTGCCGTGAGTGCGTGTGCACACCCACACTTGGGGTTTTTGCGTATATGCGGTAGCATCGTAATTAGAATAACTCTGATAGATCGCGGGCCTAGGCCTCGGGAAGTATATCTGGTATACTCATATATATGTGCACATGTTCGTGGCAGTGCTAAATGAAGAGGCTGTGTTTTGATTCTCAATTCGGAAGATAGGATTTAGGGTTTTAGCACACGTGTACATATACAAAAGCAGTATATATTTGTACATGCTGGTTATATGATGTGGCGAAGCAGGTGGCAGAGGGACATGGTATTCAGAGAAAGTTTAGGGTACGTATGTGCTTAAATTTTAGCAAGGTATCGTGCGGTGATTAGCTGTAGGTGCGGTCTGGGTTATTCCGACTAGGGGAGGAAGAGGGGACGAATGTCGGGGTGCATTTGTGGCGGAAATGCAAGAATAGGCGACCACTTCTGGAGTTAGGTGTTGAACGGGTTTGTTCGCATCGTCGGACGGGGGTTCGAAGGATTAGGGTTTTGGTCAAGCGGAGATCGACAGGGATAAAGACCCGGGTTTTGGTATTTGGTATTTCGTTTCCTCATGATTTGAACTAATGTTTTTAATTAAGTGTATTTTTAGCTAACGTTAATAACGAAAAAGTTTTTGTTGGCCCTAATTTTCGGGTTTTAGAAAATCGGGATGTGACAGCCAGCACCCGATCGCGCCCCGCCTGATTCCGTTTTCCCCCGCATCCTAGCGCCTCAGCGCGAAATCCCCTCTCCCGGTCGCCGACGCTCTGGTCCCACCCGCCAAGTCTCCCCTGCCACGTGTCCTCGTCTTCCTGACGGGCGCACTACCTCGCCGAGTTCAGTACATCGCCGGCTCACCATCCTTCTCGGCTTCTCCTCCCACGTTTCTCCCAAACGCCCTCGGGCTCTCCTCCGTACAATCTGCCGTCTCCCCTGAGTGATCGTCTGAGCTCGCGGCAAGCCGAGCCGTCGCACCGACATCAGTACTCAGGTGCCGGTGAGCACGCCGCTACCGGCGCCACTCGTGTTCACGTGGCCAACGATCTCCTCTCACCTTCTAACTTTGCCATTTAGCTTCGCCATCTCCCCAAGGGCTCACTGGTATGATTGACTGAATTCCTTGCAGCACAACTCTTTGATTGGTTGTCTTCCCCGTCGCCGGCCACTTCACCGCCGGCAAGCAATTCGCCCTCTCCGATGAGCTATGCCTCCAATAGTATGCATCATTGAGTTCCCTGAGTTCTATTCTCCGTTTCTGAGTTCCTAATTGTTATTGAACCTTAGCCGAATACCCTCGTCGTTGACACCGAGCTCAGACATCCGCCATTGCCATCGCTACCGGCTACTCCGCCCCCTACCGTCCCTTTCGAGCACCGAAACGAGATCTCGGTGAGCTCCTCTTCCTGCTGGTGCTCTTGCCTCTCTCTCTCCCCTACTATAATGTAGGCTCGCGTGCCCACCGCCACTCGCCGTCATGCGGTCCGGTCGGACCCCCAGCCCATTTAACCGATGCCCAGTGGTTTAGGAAGAAGGCGGAATAAAAAGAAAGAAAAAGAAAAGGGGATGGAGTAGGACCAGATGGCAGTGAGGGTAGATTGAAGGGGGTAGAAGAAAAGAGGGCCTACTCAGTGGGTCCCCTGGTCGGTAGCTGCGGTTAGCAAAGAGCTGAGTAATAAAAGTATCAGCTCGAATTGTAGATTCTAAGAAATGGCAGAAATGCTAAAATTTGTTTAAACTTGGAAAATCCATAACTAATTCATACTACCTCCAAATTGCATGATTTTTGTTTTGTTAGCCTTATTTTAATCTGTAGAATATTATGGCATAACTGTTATCCATGTTTCAATGATGTGAAATTTCAAAAAAGACTAAAATGCCCTCCAACCCTAATGTTACAAAATTAACTCTAGAAGAATCATGCTAACTCAAAAACAGGGATATATGTTGCATCAATATTTATGATTCGATATACACTGTCCTTGGATTTCATCTGGGTCATGCATCGCCATATAAGAATTTCACATATATGCTTAAATTAGTAAACCTTAGATTGAGAAAATAATAAATTGAGAATCTATCTTAACACCAAAACGAAAGTAATAGGTGTCAACCTCACCTAAGGGTATACCCACTGTCATGACATCATTTTCATGAATGACTACTGTTATGATTAATTTTGGTTTACTGAATAAGCTAATTAACCTTAAAAGAAAAATGCTATATGAAACTTAGGCCAATCATAACTTTAGTTCTATAGCTCCAAATGGCATGAAACCAATTGCATTAGTTTCATGTTGTCATCCTCTACATGTTAGAATGCATTTCATTCATATTTGTTCCTCTGAAGTTGCTGGTGTTGATTTTTTTTATCCGTTTCCATCGCTTTTCCGAGATTTCGGTGTTTTTCCTCGATAGAACCCTTGAACGAGGAGTACTCCGAGATTGATCCACAGTACGAATACGAACCATCCCAGCAAGGCAAGTTCACAAAATGCTCGATAAGATTCCCTTAATTCATATCATGCCTTACTATTGATTTGAGATGAAATGCTATGTTGTATATGGTTAAAAGAACTTGTGTTGTGATGGCGATATCACTAGCATGGTTAGGGTTTGATTCTAAGATCAGCGTGGATCTTTTAATCGGACTAACGAACTATGGAACCTTTAATGGTGAGCTGTGAGAGCCGGGGTTCCATCACCTACTGATGGATCGATGAATAGGGTGATCGTAAGCACCGCAGCTATTCAGTCGATGCCGGTGTCGTAGGGCTTTACCCTTCACCCACGCAGGGAGGCTTAGTGAGATGATCGGGTAGTAGGGGTCGGCCAACCTTGGACTAACGGCTTCTCGGAAGTGCTCCCTTGGTCAAACTTTGTAGTTTGCTCAGAACACTTGAAATAGCTTTTGAGGGCTATTCTTAAATCACCAAGCTTGGTTGTCTTGTGATGATTTGTGGAATTGTATGGTTGTTTTCCATGCTCTTTCGGATCTGAAATTGAATATGTACATGTGAGATATGCAGGTAAAAATGGTCATGTTGCTCTCATATTGATATTGCTTGTATCAAGTATGTGCATGCCATGTTTACATTGATGTTAATATACAATATTAGTACTTTATCTTGGTCAATAGCTTGCTGAAATTGAATTGGGATGAGCTATAAATGTGGCTTGCAAGTACGAAATTACTTACGGAATTCGATTCTGAACTTGTTGCAGGTGATCCCAGCATTGGTGAGTACTACGACGCAGAGAACGTTGAAAATGATGCCTAGGTTTTAGTTTATCCCCTACAGTCGAACTTGTGGGTTTTGTATGTTCATATGGAGATGGTAGGGCTGCCATCTCAGGGTTTTAATATTTGGTTTGCTGCTGTTTTTGGAGTTTAATGGCATGTAAATGACCTTTAGGTCATATGTGTGTGCGACACAACCTTCCTCGGGTGAGAGATGTGCTATGTATCTGAATAACTCCCTCTTTTAGAGTTTGAACTGTGATATTCAAGTTGTTTCAGTGGCTGCCCATATGCAATGCGTGTATGAAATGAAGCATATGGGTATGTCGTGAAGAATTAAAGTTGTTCCTCTTATCACTAAGTCGAGCAGGTATCGGTTGAGTGACCCGCTGGCTGAGATGCTGTGCCGGCTAGGCAGGGTGTGGGCATTTTCTACCAGGTTTTCGAGCGACCCACTAGCTTCCGAGCTAGGTTAGGGTGTGGGTAGAAACGCCGGCTCCTCCGAGTTTGCTTTGCGTAGTGGAATTGGGAACGACTCTAAGTCTTCACGGGATCAGGGAATGGTATGTGGTTCTGGGAAGTTTAGTCGCTTCCGGCCGGCTTGACCAACGGTGAAGGCATACGACGTTTGAGAAGCGTATGGTGCGTTGGTCAGGTGTCGGACCACTCCGCTTCGGTGTTCACGGCGCAGGTACCGTGCCACTGGGCCGACTAGTTTCTCGGTCCTTGGCGATTACTCGTTCCCTTGCTCATATATGATTCCCGGGTCCGTCACAACCTTCGGGAAATAGCTTTATCGGGGCGACAGTTTACTTGGGCGAATAACCTACAAAACCCAACTTTTGAAAAGTTAGATCGGGTTCTTATGACCACTGAGTGGGAACTTCACTTTCCTCTGGCAATGGTCCATGCATTAGACAGAACGGTGTCGGATCACACACCGCTCTTGTTGGATACGGGTACGGCTACTCCTCGAGATTACCATCGACCGTTCAAATTAGAATTGGGATGGTTTACTCACGAGGGCTTTGCTGACTGCATCATTACGTTATGGAATCAACCAAGTTTCAGCCGATATCTCACGCAAAAATGGAATAATAAATTGAGGTCCTTGCGTAATCATCTTAGAGGTTGGGCTAATCACACTTCTGGTACGTACAAATAGGAAAAAACAAAATTGCAAGCTATTGTTGATACTTTGGACGCTGCGGCTGAAACCTGTGGTTTGTCTGACTCGGAGATTGCCTTGAAATGTCAATCAAATGCACGCCTAGCTAGTTTGCTCCGTGAAGAGGAGCTGAAATGGTACCAACGGGAAAAAGTTCAAAATGTTCTTCGTGGGGATAACAATACAAAGTATTTTCATATGGTTGCTAATGGCAAACATAGAAAACAATACATCTTCTCTCTTGCTCAGGACGAGGGTTTAATTGAAGGCACGGGGCCGCTGAAAACATATATCACCAAGTACTATAAAAACCTTTTGGGTCCGTCTGAGTCGAATTTCTTTTCAATGATGGAATCTCGAAATGCAGATATTACTCAAGTTTCGGCCATTGAGAATGAGTTCCTCACAGCGCCTTTCACTGAACAAGAAGTGCGGGCGGCTATTTTTGACATGGCGCCTAATAAAGCACCTAGTCCAGATGGCTTTCCTGCGGAATTCTACCAGGTTTTTTGGGATACTATCAAAGAAGATTTGATGAATTTATTCCATGATATGCATTCGGGTAGATTATTATTGTACAGTCTTAACTTTGGGATTATTCCGCTTCTACCAAAGTTAAAAGATGCCAATCATATACAACAGTACCGGCCAATTTGCCTTCTGAATGTCAGTTTCAAAATATTCACAAAAGTGGCTACTAATCGGCTAAATACTGTGGCGGATCATGTGGTTCGTCCCACGCAGACGGCTTTTATGCGAGGGCGTAACATCCTAGACAGTGTCATCATTCTGCATGAAACAATCCATGAGCTGCACCACAAACACAAAAGTGCTATAATCTTCAAAATTGATTTCGAAAAAGCGTATGACAAAGTTAATTGGTCCTTTTTGTTACAAACGTTACGGATGAAGGGATTCTCATCCAAGTGGATCTCTTGGGTGGAGTCCTTTGTCTCGGGCGGTAGTGTTGCTATAAAAATTAATGATGATGTTAGTCCTTTTTTTCAACCGAAAAAAGGACTTCGACAGGGGGACCTTTTATCACCTCTTTTGTTCAATATTGTGGCGGATATGTTAGTTGTCCTTATTGATCGAGCAAAAGCAGACGACCAAATCTGCGGGGTGGTGCCTCATCTAATTGATGACGGTTTATCCATTTTACAGTACGCCGATGACACAATTCTTTTTATGGATCACAACCTGGAGTAAGCGCAGAACATGAAGCTGATGCTCTGTGTTTTTGAGCAACTCTCTGGTCTCAAAATAAATTTCCATAAAAGCGAATTGTTTTATTTTGGGGACGCCCAGGTGGCATCTCATCTTTATGCGGAGCTGTTCGGTTATAGGATAGGACAACTTCCACTGTGTTAGCTTGGTATTCCGATTCATTATCGGAAGCTACGGAATGCAGACTGGCAAGAGGTTGACCAACGTTTTGAAAAAAGGTTTAGCAGCTGGAAAGGCAAATATCTTTCTTCGGGGGCAGATTGGTTTTGATTAACTCAGTTCTAAGCAGCCTTCCTATGTATATGATGTCCTTTTTCGCTATACCGCGAGGCATCCTTAAAAGGTTTGATTACTTCCGCTCCCTTTTTTTGGCAAAGTGATAACCACAAGAAAAAGTACCATCTTGCAAAATGAAGTATTTTGTGTCACCCCAAAGAGCAGGAAGGTTTAGGAATTATTGACCTCGAGGTCCAAAATATCTCTTTGCTCAGTAAGTGACTTTTTAAGCTAGTCACTGAAGATGGGGTTTGGCAAACTATTCTGCGTAACAAATATTTAGGATCCAAGCCGCTTTCACAAGCTAGTTGAAAGCCTGGGGATTCTCACTTCTGGGGAGGTATAATGAAGGCCAAACGCCACTTCTTTAGGTTTGGTAGGTTCATACTCCGGGATGGGTCTCAAATCAGGTTTTGGAATGATTCATGGCTGGGCTCTACTCCACTCCGGGATCAATACCCATGTTTATACAATGTTGTCCATAATAAACACGTCATTATGGCCAAGGTCCTGCAGACTTCTCCTTCTAATCTTGCTTTTCGCAAGGCTTTGATTGGTTCTAAGTTAACAGCTTGGAATGCACTACTTCCTCGAGTGGACGGCATTACATTGCAAGGTGACGGCGGTGAGTTTCGCTGGAACTTAACCAAAGATGGAAAGTTCTCAGTGAAATCTCTATACCGTGCTCTTTTGCATACTGATGTTCCTAATCTAAATCGTCGGTTATGAAAATCACAGTTACCATTAAAGATAATCTAGCAAAGAGACAATGGCACGGCAGTCAGAAGTGTTGTTTTTGTCATAAATATGAGAGGATTAGCCATCTCTTTTTTTAATGCCGTTTTACTAGGTTCGTATGGTTCCTTATCCAGGTCGCTTTTGGCCTTTCTCCACCTCGCAGTAACTCTCATATGTTTGGTAGTTGGCTTCAGGGTATCCCGAAACTTTGGCAATCTATATGTTTATTCGGGGTGGCTGGGATGTGTTGGTCCATATGGCTATGTAGAAATGATATAATTTTGAGAAAAAGAAAATATCTACTCCTTTACAGGTTATTTACTTATGTATCCACTGGCTTCGTACTTGGGCTGTGCTCCAGAAGCCGACGTCTCAGGATATGATTATAGGGATATGTAGACGCTTGGAGCGGGTGGTCAGAACTTGTTTTCTCTAGTATGGATGACAGTCTAGCTTCCATATCAGCACTCCAACTCATTAGTTTTGCCTCTGTTTGGAGCTCTGTTGAGATTTTCATGCCCTCCTTTTGTTTTTTATTTACTCTTTTGTTTCTTTTTCGTTTCACTGTGTTGCCTGTGTGCATCCTAGTTATGCAGAGGCTGAAAGTGTGAACTTTTATAGTTATATCAACTTGGTGTAATAATAAGAGTCAATAAAGCTTCCATTATCAAAAATCTAGGATGTCGTGTGTATATACGTAACACTAGGATGGTTCTCCAGTCTAGGTGGCGAAGTTGTAAACGACATCGTCGTAACCATTGGCACCAGTAATACATTGGAGCTTATTTGGTTCCTCGAGGGAATCCTCCTGTTATCCTCCAATTTCTTTTCTGGGATCTCGAGAGGCTACCAGCTTATCTCCACTCGGGCTAATTTATGTCCTATATTTCATCTTTTATTCACACTAGAAAAACGAAAAAATATGAAAAAAATTATAAATATTTATCAAGTTATTACATGTACCCTTATAAAAATTAATGCAAAAATATGACTGCATATGCCTTGTATAATAAAAATAAATTTTGTATTTCTGAAATTATGTACCCAAGTTGTCTTTTTTGTATAGAGGCATATGATCTTATCTTTACACCAAATTGATGTCATGATAAAAATTCTTGAATTTTCGATTTGAGTTACTTAGTTTCATAACCAGTTACCAAATATTCAGAAAATAGAAAACAACGATGATTTGATCGGTTACCAGTATAAGTTTAAACTCAATTTGGAGCCAGTGACGTAACCTAGCTTTTTTCCATGGATGCTGGTGTTGATTGTTTCAACATGTGGTTTCCATCATTGTTTGGAATGAAAGATAATCACTAGGTTTGGCAATTTATGACCAAAAGGATGTTCTACCCTTCTCTTTGTAACCTTCAACCCTATATTTAAGATAATGCCTACGCCACAATTCAAGTACTTTATAACAGGTACATTTGATTGTAGATGATCTAAATGCAACTAAGGTAGACTTGGGCCAAAAGGACAGTAACATATATTCGGTCGATGGAAGGTTTTGCCCGGGGTTTCCCAAATAGAATGTGATTTTCCTCTGAATGTTAACAAAAAATAATCTTCAAATTTTAGAAGAGTATGAATGCAAAATTTCATAATCTTCAGGTGACATCACACATTTGTCATAGGCCATCAAAGCCGAGCGAGAACGACGCGACAGAATACAGTGATTTCTCTCTAACCAAAAGTTCCATAGGACATCAAGACCACACATAATTTTTTCTAGTTTGTCCTCTGAACGGTCTCAACGGCCCCATTCCACCAATCGTCAAGCAACCACGTGGTATGTTGTGGGTACGTGTTGATTGACCGTCAATGAGACACAATCCTCCAAACACCTCTTTTTTTTTGAGAGAATATCTGCATATCATTAAGATAAGGAAAACACTACAGTAGCAGGACAGCTGCCCCCCACACTTCCGAGAAAACCCCTAAACAAACAACAATTACAATCAAGCCCCTGGGGCGAAAACGAGCAGGCACACCAGCACCAGGTTCCGCTCCGCCGCTGCATCACCGGGGATGCCAAAGGGGGAGGAAGATGGAAGCTTCCGCCGCAGCCAGACCTGCACAGCATGGTAGAGGATTGAACCTCGTTGAAGCGCCGCAAAAATCGTCCGTCGCCCGCGACGGAGCCATGCCTCCGAAGAAGCCGAAGAAGCCACATCGGCAGGGGTAGACACCCCGAACTGCGCAGGTCCTCAAGCCATCGACGCGGGCCAAGAGCCGTGCCCCAGCTCGCATCAACTCGGAGAGGAAGAGCAGCACGACCACGCCTGGCGCTAGATCTGCAGAACGAACACGAAAACAACACAAGCAACAGAGACCAGAACTCCCACGAGCTCCTCAACGAAACCCAGAAGGGAAACGATACAGAAATAACATTTGTCTCAGCATCTGTGTAAGTTTGGTCATACGGCCAACCAAGGATTGTTAAGACGGTTCCGCTGAGAGCCATTTTGTGGAGCAAGAACCATGTAAAGAGCTTGACTTTTGGCTCCACCGACACCTTCAAAATCTTTCTAGACGAGAAATAGGCAGTTGTTCCATGGAATTGAAAGCAATATCACTATAATACGTACTACATTTAAAGGCAAGGCAATTTGGTGGAGGTGTTTTTACAAAATGCCTTAATTATGATTTTTTAAGGCAATTTTGATAAACGCCTCAAAATAGACTAAGTTTTGAGGCATTATTCAAAATCGCCTCAAATTAGATGGAAATTTGAGGCGTTTTCTGAAAACGCCTCAAAATGGGTAGAGTTTTCGAGGCGTTTTGTTAAAATTGAGATTTTGAGGTGTTTCTATCAAAATTGCTTCAAAATGGATCTACTATTATAGATATGTTTGTTTCCCAGTTTTAAGACAGCTACCTTCTTAGCCCACTGTTCCTGGAGCTTGGGACTTGGACGGCAGGTCTTGGGTTCAAGACATGTGTGTACCAAATTTTTTAGTTTGGCATGAGGCAAAATGTACTTAATAGATGTGTTTCCCTCTTCTAGCACAAGAACTATTTAAGTATTTATTCTTCGCCTTCTACAGTTTTTGTATGTGTATGTTCTTATCTTGAAAACCCATGAAAGAAAAAAACCCAAAAAACAAAGCCCTTTTCGCCAAGGATTGAACCCGGGTCACCTATGGGAATACTTGCCACTATACTGAACTTTGTTTGTTAATCTTTCCCTCCTCACTAGACTATATACCCGTAAGTAAATTTTTCAAAATTAATAGCCAATAATGACAGGAAGTTGAGCCATAATATCTCAGAAATTATATACATTAGCAGCATTATTTATTTCTACTGTGTCATTTCTGATAGAAAATCAGATGCATGCATGGTCCACAAGGAAAGGAAAACCATGCGAAGAAAAGTACAACCAGAAAACGGACTGTCTGAACTCGAAACAAAAACAACATATCCTGCCTTCAACACTTTTAGCACCTTACTCGTCTACTTGCCTTCACGTGGCGGTGCTACATCCTGGCGGCCGGCGGCAGGGTCCCCGTGCCCGACGGCCACCTTTGCGACCTCGGTGGCCGGAGTGCCGGGCCTCGCCTTCTGGTACAGCACCAGGTAGCCGATGACGCCGACGATGCCGAACCCGACCAGCGCCATCGTCCCGGGCCCGTACGGCAGGCGGCCGCCGCGCTGGTGCAGGACCTCCCCGGGGCCGCCGCCGCCGCCGCCGGCGGCGGGCGGGCGCATGGACGCCTCCACCCCGGCCGCCCGGACCTCTTCGGCGCTCATCTTGTGCGTGTCGGCGTTGCGGCGCCACTCCTCCGTGCCGCTCTTCGCCATCCAGCCGGTCCCTGCGTTTCTCCCTCCTTTGGCTGTCGATCGGCGATGGATGTGAGTGTCGTGAGATCGCGTGCTTTGCTTGTGTAAGTAACCGGCAGGGCTTTGTATGGTGTGTCATGAGGTGGTGCGAGCAGCGGAACACGTAGAACGGCAGGTGTTTGGAAGGTCGTAGACGAGACGGACGAGGCGGTGCCAGCTGCCGCCGCGTGGTGTGCGGAGATATACACATGTAAATTTTCCATTCGGTGGTGAGTTATCACTGACGTTAAATAAGATGCCCAAGTACAGCTCACATGCAACCTAGCAGCCTCGGGACGCCTACACCTTCTAACAAAAACACTGCCATACACAAAAAGACTGATAGAGTACCCCTGCCCTCACTACTACAAGACATAGCTTTAGTAACACATCTATGTAACACATAAAAAAGTGTGTTACAGAGAAACACTACAGTAACACGTAGTACGTGTTACAAAGAATATTATAACACATACTTTCTGAGGTGTGAAAGAGTGTTACAATGTTGTAACACATAAAAAAGGGTGTTACAGAGAAACACTACAGTAACACGTCGTATCGTGTTACAAAGAATGTCGTAACACATACCTTCGGAGGTGTGAAAGAGTGTTACAGTGTTGTAACACATGCTAACTAAGGTGCAAAAAGTGTTACGAGGTTGTAACACATGTTTGCTTACATATGGAGAAGTATTACAAGATTGTAACACATATCTGGGGTGACAAAGAAGTGCTAGGTACATGAGACGGCTTATTAAAAAAATTGGTGGATTCTTATCTGGGTGGCACTTGAACTTGCTATCTTAACACATCAAGTTTATAACCAACCAACTAAATTTTTTCTAGTTCTATTAGGTAGAAGAACCTTAATTTGGAAGGGTGACCACCCCGAATAGCCTTGCACACACGTACCGTGATATATGGCAGAGTATTCATGAGCTCATTATCTCCGCACGGCTAGCAAATCATGTGAAAATTAAATTCTTAGACATTGATACTACGAGGACAAACAAGCAAATGGAAAAGATGATAATCCACTGACATACAGGAGTACACTTAAGGAAACAACAAAATAAGACCTAGACCATTTCCAAAACAACAAAGGAATAATGCGTAACTATCAATTTGTTCTCTTTTATGATTAAGTGTGGTACCACCTGTGCAGATCGAAACCATTCATACAGAATCATAGATCATCACTATGGATATTTCCTATGCACAAAACAAGAAAATCATATCCAAAATCTAAAGAGCCTCGGCCCTAGTTCCATCTAGACTGTTTGCAGAAGTTGCAGGAGCTGCAAGATTGCTTCAATCCTGAAAGTGGGAGATCGCTTTGACAGTTCCTATAGATCGTAGGCCACCTTCTGAAGATGCTCGGTGCCAATCTGAATATATTTCCTCAACTCCTTAAACGTGCCTGCCCAGTATTTCTGCAAAGAAAACAAATAACAGATTATGCCCACAGCTGCAACAAGCCTTTTCTTCTCAAAGGAAATATCATTTTTTGCAAGGCGAAGAATAGAGTAAATCAAACTAGAATATTGAAATTAGATTGTAGATCTAGTAGATGATAAGGCCATATATGTCCAACAAACCCCCATACAGATTTTGCAACGGAATAGTAAAAAGACTGATGAGAAGTGGTCTCATTCTAGTAATAATATACACAACTATCAATGTCATGCCAATTCTTTTTCAGTAAATTTATTTCAGACCTATAAACTCCCAATGCTGCGCAGTGTCTTTGAACAAAATAGTGCAATACCTACAAAGCAAAAGATCTGCAAGGACAAATAATTGATTCTTAATGTCCTGTAAACTCAGATTTTACTCGATTTGAAACTACACAGTTAAGATAGTCATGAGAGTACTGTAGAAAAAACACACATACCTTGATGGTATTACTCTCCACTATGCTTCATTGTTCAAAGCATTATTATTAGCATCCACTAGTGTCCCTTCCACGTCTGTTCTAACCCAATGTTGGTCATTTTTTTTGTTTTTAAACATCTTCCCAAGGTGTGAAACATGGAACGGCTCAATTTCTATGTCTTCTACCCATTCCTCGTTGCCTGTGTCATATATATCTCTAGGTGGTTTCTGCTTCATTACCAGAGACCAACCTGGATTCATTATATCATCCACATAAAACACTTGATCAGCTTGGTTAGGAAATATAAAAGGCTCATGCTCAATCTTTTCTCCGTTGTGTATCAGATGTGAGAAGTTGACAAGTGTGTAGCCGTACTTGTCTTTTTTAGTTCCTTTCCCAGAAATAACATCAACCCATTCACATTTAAACATCACCACTGAAAATTGTCCCGAGTAGTTCAGCTCGATAATATCAATTACCCTCCCATAGTAAGTCACATCACCTAGAATTGGCTTTGCATTACCTGCTGTAGCATATCTTGATGTTTTTGCAGTTAGCACAACTCCACTATTTTGTGTCACCCTATCCAAGCGTTTAGGCCTAAATCGGAAGCCTCGAGAGTTGAAAGCGCGGTATCTTTTTGCTGCATCAACTGGGCCACGAGCCAACCATCTAATATCATTTTCAATATTGTGGATGCCATTTTTCTTCTCCAGTCTCATAATCTATATATTTCATAGTAGTTTAGTTAATGAGTTGAGTGATACATGTAAGTGAAGCAAAAATATGGCACTTACATGTGCTTTGAACCATTCATGGAATGTCTCATTTTGAATCCTCTCGATAGTATTTGGGTTGACATTGCGCCCATTAGTGATCTCATCAGCATGAGCTCTGCAAAGTAATTTAAAATCAATTTTCATGTCAGGTAAAATGAAAGTCAAAATGTTTGTAAGCCTAAGATATTACCTAAGGTATGCATTGACATCCGAACAATTGAACAACACATATCTGTGTGCCTGTAATTTAGTCAAACCCCTTATAACATAACTATTAGGCTTGCCAAGTGGTTTGCCAACATGAGGGAATAGACCTGATCCTCGTGCAACATCAGAATGCCCAATGGACACATCGGTATCTTCATTCCTTGAAGGCCGGTTATGCTTGGTCTCAAAACCTTCAATATATCTTGAACAGAAAATCATACACTCATCTGCCAAATATGCTTCCGCAATAGATCCCTCTGGATGAGCTTTGTTACGCACATATGACTTCAACACACAGAGATACCTACATACAGGAAAAAGAAGAAACAACAAGAAATTTGTTAAACAATCTTTTACTAATAGATAGAAAATATAGCACCATATTTGTAAGCATACCTTTCCACAAACCACATTGAACGGTAGCACACTGGACCACCTATTTTTGCCTCGGTTGCTAGATGTATAACCAAATGCACCATAATAGTGAAAAATCCAGGTGGGAAAATCATCTCCATACGACACAATGTCATTCTAATTCGCTCCTCCATCTTCTCAAGCTCGTCCACGTGGAGGACTTTTGCACTCACTTCTCTAAAATATCCGCACAAATCAAACAAGACAGATGTAACATTATCTGGGAGTACACCTCGCAAAGCAACAGGTAGAAGTTGTTGTATTAAAATATGACAGTCATGACTTTTAAGGCCTGAAATTCTGCCTTGAGCAACATTTACACATTTTGATATGTTTCCTGAATACCCGTCTGGAACTTTTATATCATGAAGGACTTTACAGAATTGTTGCTTCTCTTTTTTTGACATGGTATAGGAAGCAGCAGGTAAATAATACTTATCATTAGCTTTTTTTTGAGGATGCAACTCTGGCCTGATGTTCATTTGTTGCAGGTCTAGCCGTGCTTTTAAATTGTCCTTGGACTTGCCCTCAATTCCTAGAAGCGTCCAATATATATTCTCACATACGTTCTTCTCAATATGCATGATATCTAGGTTATGACGGAGTAAATTTAAGTCCCAATAGGGCAAAGAGAATAAGCCACTAACACACTTCCATGTTTTGGAATCCTCGAAGTCCTTAATTGATCTTATCTTATCTAGAATTGAAATTTCCTTGTAAGCAATAGGCTCCGCTCTGTGTTCTTGAGATCCATCAAATGAATTAGCATCATATCGGAACTCGTGATCTAGAGGTAGAAACCGGCGATGCCCCATGAAACAGAACTTTTGCCCATGTTTCAAGCGTTTAGAACATGTTTCTTCACGACATGGAAAACAACTAGACTCACCACTGACGCTAAATCCTGCAAATATTGCAAGCCCAGGGTAGTCGCTCACAGTAGACAATACAACAGCATGAAGTTGAAACATCTCATCTCGAGATGCATCATATGTAAGTGTTCCAACCTCAAACAACTCAGCTAGTTCCTCATAAACTGGCTCCATAAATACATGGAACTGCTTTCCAGGGTAAGATGGACCAGGAATAAGCAGAGTAAGGAGAAGAGAAGAGGCTTTCATGCACAACCATGGCGGAAGGTTATAAGGTACTAGGACGACAGGCCAACAACTGTGTTTCGAACTCATCATCCCAAATGGGTTGAAACCATCACTTGCCATAGCAAATCTAATGTTCCGAGAATCTGACGCGAACCATGGATACCGAGAATCAATGGCCTTCCACGCCTCTGAATCAGCTGGATGACGCAATGCTCCATCCTTTGTGCGTCCCTCGTCATGCCATCTTAGCATTGTAGCTGTTTCTTTGTTCATAAAAAGCCTCTTAAGCCTTGTCTTAATTGGAAAGTACCGTAACACCTTCCTCGGGGTTGCCTTTCTCCTTTCCTTCTTAGTTAGAGTGGTTTTATCTGGTTTGTTCTTCCACCTTGATGTTCCACATTTTGAACAGAAGTCATCACTTGCCTTCTCTTTCCGATAAAGTTGGCAATCTTTTTCACAAACATGGATCCTCTCAAAATTAAGCCCAAGCTTTCCAATGATTTTCTTAACCTCAGCAAATGTTCTAGGCAAATTCTTACCATTTGGAATTGCTTGTTGAAGGACTGGTAACAAATCATTTAAAGATTTATTGCTCCATCTGTTAGTGGATTTTATGTGTAACAGAAGCACAAGAAAAGAAAGTTTCGATAGTTCACACCCTGTCCATAAAGATTCATTTGCATCTCTCACCAATTCATAGAAATCTTGAGATTCAATATCTGGTCCAGATTCAGAAGGATTTGTGAAGTCAGGATCAATCATTGGAGGTTCATTGTCTACATTTTGAAAAACATCCTGGACTAGCTGATGCATATTTGAGTTTATTCCCGAGTTTCCATCATGCTGTGACCATTTCCGTTTGTTAGCGGAGATGTATGCTGCAGTTTCACCATGACAACCCCAAACAATATATCCAAGTAGCATTCCATCGCACACCAAATGATCATATACATCATCCCGCTTCAATAAAAACCTATTGACACATTTAACACATGGGCAACGGATCTTGTCATCTGACCTTTTTCCGGTGTATGCAAAATTAAGAAAACCGTCTACCCTAGCCAAGTAATTTTCACTTGGTCTAGGAGATCGCAGTAACTTCTTAATAGCTTCTAAATCCATAGGTTCACTGTGTTAGAATAGTAAATGTCGTTACCACACTCATTGTAATATTAAAAAACAGAACCTTAGAAATTCATGTACTAACTTCAGCATTTATGTTGAGGCTAGAATATTTGCAACCATGGTCATGAAGCAGGATGGAAGCTATTAAGATGGCATATATGAAAGCACTACTCTACAGGATTATGTGGTTATAACAAACCAATAAAATGGAACCTTGGAAAATCATGTACTGCTTTCAGCATTCATATTGGGGCAAAAATATTTCCAAGCATGGTCATGAAGGGGGTAGAAGGTAATAAATATGGCACATACGAAAGCATTAATACAAGCTGAAACTCTGTTCCTTTTTTAGATGTGAAAATTTGTGAAATATAACAATATGCAATTTATACTTGAACACAAACAACAACTCAAAGGAATAATTTAGTAAGCTAAATCCGGAATCTCACATAATTAAAATCATATAGGAATACAGGCTCCATTCATGTTAAGTTTCTAGATATAAATTCAAACAAATCGCTCCAACCATAGTAAAGAGAAGTTACCTACGGGCAAGCCAAGCAGTCCTCGCGCAGCCGCCTTAAGAAACTGCAATTAAAGAAATCCAATCACCTTTCCTCGCGCACCTAAGTTGAGTTCATATGCAACAGAGTTATCTGAACATTATGCAAATCAGTTAGCAAATGAGCCTTACTCAGTTCACTAATTAAGCATCAGACAGCTACATAGACCCCATCGGTTATAGACACCCATGTTGTTCAATTCAAACATACAGTCAATTGCTTAAGTGATCAAGTAAGCCAATGTTTAGCATATAATTTAGGAGTTACGTGATACACTATTTTCTCCATATGCGAATTCATCCAAGGATTAAAACAAGATCCAGATGACATATTCATGTGCCTATATGCTGATTATATACAAGAATTTCGATCGAGTACCTTGGTCATTTAGCAAACACAATATAAATTGATCCCAATCAATTTCTTTAACTGCTACGATTAACCTAACTGCCGACCACTAATCGAACTAGCATCTAAACCACAAAACGTGGCTGCTCGATGTATTGCCGGCGTCAGGCTGCTGAGGACGACCGCCGGAGAACTTGGACTAACCGAAGCTGTGGCGCGCCGGTGAGAATCTGCTACCCGCGTCTACCGGAAAATGAAAGAGAATGGAAAGGAGAGAAGGGAAGGGCTCTCGGCAACGGGGGAGATGAGAGCTCACCGTCGGATACTCGGATGTGGCGGCGGAGTGGCGAGGTAGGCGTTGAGGAGGGAAGATAGGGTCGTCAGCGGTTGGTGGAGCTCCGGGGGTGAAGTCCGTGCTGATGTTGTCGGCAGCGGCACTTCGGTGATGGAGAGGACGTCGGGGGCGGTGTCTCCGGAGGCGGAGAGGAGCTGCGGGACGACGGCGCTCGGTCCTAGCTGGTGGTGCGTGGCGCAGACGAAAGCGGCGGCGCACGGGTGCTCGGGGAAGGGAGGCGCACAGCGCGTACGGCAAGGAGTAGCGGCTCCGGTAGTTGGCTCACCGGCCGGGAGGTGGCGGCGGGTTGAGCGGCACGCGACTCCGGAGCGGTGCGCGAGGTGGTGCTTGGTTGAGGAGGACGGCGGGAGATGGAGGGGGAAGAGAAGCGCCGGCGGCCGGCAGTGGAGCTCGGGAGCGGGTGGAGGGCGGAGCCCTAAGGCGGCGGCGCAAGGAGGACCAAGGCGGCGGGGTGCTCGGGTCACCGGATCTACAGGAGGAGGCTTTGGAGAATTCGTTTGGGGAAAGAATTGGGCGTGCGGTGCTTGCCGCGTGGAGAAGGGATCCTGCCAGCCGGTCCCGCGATAAGGTAGGATAAATTCTTCCCTTTTCTGTTTTAGAGCTAAAAAATTGATTCAAATGGAATTGGGACATATAAGTAACTTAAAATAGTTTTCAATCGTTCCCCAGGAGTGTTATATTTGATCTTAGCAAGATGAGAATATCTTAAACATAGAAATTTTACAAGATTTTGGAGAAGAGGTTACACGATGATCTTCACTGATCTCGTGGGTTAGGAATTATGGTCATTACAAAAACAAATTCGTACGGGAAAAAATTAAAGTGCGCTACAGTGCATGCATCGCCCTGCTACAAGGCGACGCACTGTATTCGAATTTGTTTTTTTACACAGGTCACAAAAATACACCAAACTCGCTTAAAAATACTTCGCTTAAAAATACACCAAACTCAAAAATTACCCTATCATATTGCCAAGTTATCAAAAAGCTAACTCGGTCGGCAACCGACCTGCCGAATAGCTCAAATCGGCATAGCACTCGCTGATTACGAAATGGCGTCAGTCTCCAGCTCGCCGACAAGACTAGTCGGCAACCCATTCGCCGACTTCTGAGCAAATCAGCGCCCCATTTGCCGACTTGTGCAAGTCGGCGCCCCACTTGCCGACTTCGGAGCAAATCAACAGCGACACACGCGACACCCCGCCGATTTGTGACCTGTGTAAAATAATATGTCTGTTCGGCGAGCGGGTTGCCAACTTCCCTGCTTCTCGGCGAGCGGAGTGCCGACTTACATTGTTCGGCGCTCCATACACTGATTTGAGCTATTTGGCATGTCAGTTGCCGATCGAGTTAGATTTTTGATATTTTTTCAAATCGTGTGGTACTCGTGTGATCCAGGTGCAAACTTATCTTTTTCTTGGCTGCACAATTTCACTTGGATCTTTGCATCTTCTGGATCTCTGGCTGCACACCGCAGTTGGATCTAATTTTGCTTCCTCTTGATATATGGCTGACTTGGAAAGTTTGTTCTCTGTGTTCGTAGGGAAAAAGCATGGTTGTTTCTTGATCTAGATTTCTAAGCAAGATCGCCTACAATCGGCCGCAATCTGCCGCGCGCCGGGCCGGTACGAGCCGCACGACCCAGATCGACCAGTTCATGGTCCGTTAGTCCGTTCCTGAATCACGATCCCGATCACACCATGGCATGGCGGTTTCTTGATCCGTCAATTCGTGTGCTAACTAATCAAATATTCCGCAGGAGGCGTACTGTAACATGATGGCAAAGTACCGGGAGGAACTGACGCGACCGATCGAGGAGGCCATGGAGTTCCTCAAGAGGGTGGAGGCGCAGTTCGATTCTATCACCGGCGGCCACGCCGGCGGGGTCGGCGGCTCGGCGCCATGCCATGCATCACCGTCCGCTCCCGAGCCTCGCTGCTCCCGCGCTGCACGAAAACCACCTCGCGAGCTCGTCCGCCTCCCCTGCCGGTTCCTTCCCGAGAAGCTCGCCGCCTTCCTCTTCGGCAACTCCATGCCCAAAGCCGTGTTGCACGAAACAAAATTTTGGTGTATTTGAAGCACTTTTTTATTGTACAGAAAACAAAATACCTGGATGAAAGAAACCAATTTTGTTTCTGTAAAATTTTCTGTAAAACCAGGGCGACGCGAATTCCCTGTAGCGAATTTTTTGTTCCCACGTTTTTTTCCCTCCAGTAATTGGCGCTCCTTATTCAGTTAGTTACGAGCCCGTTCTTTTATCGCTAGACAAAACCGAGTCTTCCACAGCAGCACCTGTTCTAGATTGATTCCCACGAGTTCGAGAATGCGCAGGGGCGTGCGGTGCTCATCATCGCCAGCGCAGGAGTTCGCGGCGCTGGCTTCGGTGTTCCGGCGGAGGCTGGTGGCGGGGGCAACCACGGCGGCGTCACGAGCTTCCTGCTGGGCCTGTAATCTCACCGGTACGGCCGTGCTATCTTCTCCGGAGATCTCAATCTCCACCTGCGTGCGAACGAATCTCCGAGGTGTCTCGTGGCCGCGTGCGAGAATTTGGGCGTTTTTTGGTTAGATTTTGTGGGGTGGTTGGTGGTCTCGCACTGGTTGGGTGGGGATTCGTGTTGCTTGGTGATCGGAGCGGTTGCGGCGGGTGCTAGGGGGCGGGGACAGCAGGAGCAGGTCGTGGAGGCGAGTACCTGGGCATCTGCAGCTGGGGCGGGAGGATGGCGCGGCGAGGGAGGAGCTCCGGCTCGGTTGGGGGCGGATGGCGAGGTGGAGCAGCTGGGAGGGGTGGGGAGAGCGGACGGCACTGCAAGGCGGAGTCGGGGGCTGATGAGAGGCGGCGGTGAGGGAGGAGGCCGGGTGAAGGGGCGGCGAAGTCGGCGAGGTGGGGAGCTCGGCCCGGGGCTCGGTGCGGTGGTGGGCGGTGGCGCGGGGTGGAGCAAGGCGCGGCGAGGGAGGGCTCCCGGCGGGATGCTTCGGTGGAGAGGCGGGGGACCGGAGAAGAGGCCGGCGGGAGATACTAGGGGAGAGGCAAGCTGGGGCGGCGGAATGGAGGGGATAAGGCAGAGGTGGCCGGCGGGTTGGGGATGAGGCACTCGGTGGCTTAGAGGGCTTCATGTACTCTGCTTTTCTTCCCTTCCGTTAGTTTTTATTTTATTTAAGAATAGTGTGTTCTTATTGGGTTAAGAACACCAGATGTCAAAACCTGCTAATTGTGTGCTCTGGAGACCACTGCTCTAGAAGAAACTACACACCTATAAAATTTGGGATTCAGTTCTGTTCTTGTGAATGGTGTATAAATTGTTCCAGTTTAGAAATTGCGAACTAAACCGGTAGTACCTTCATGTTTATGAGATCATGTAAGATATAAATGTCGTATTCATTCTTTGCACATTCATGTTTATGAGATTCATGTTATTGTAGGATGTCCATGGAAATGTGGAACATAGACCTGCACTATGAAGATGGAAATCAAAGCCAGAGAGTTCTACAAAGATCAATGGACAGGGACTACATCTCCTATTTTGACTTGGTCGGCTTGATCGAACAAGTTGGCTTCTTTGCAATTGATTTCCTGTACTACAAGAAAAAAGACTCGCATGGCAGTGGCAATCTAGTTCATATCGATAATGATAGTCATGTGAGGACAATGATATCTGAGCATGAGATTGAGAAGAGTGTTGAACTTTATGTGTTTAGGAAGAGAGCCGACACTGATATTGCTCCATCTAACCCTTCAAGAGAGGATGATGGCCCCACTGCAGGTTTAGAGGATGATGGTATCTTTGAGGAAGAAGCGGTGAAACATAGGACGAGAAGGCCGCAAAGTACTTGCAACATAAGCTCAACTTCTACTTTGTTTGCCTAGAAAACTATAGTTTAGTAATGCATTCCATATTTTGTAGCATATTGTTAAGACTTTGTTACTAGATCAAGTAAATATATTTCTAACCTTCTAATTACTGGATTTAAGATGCTTGAATTATTTACAGAAATATTGCGTAGATCAAAAAGGTTGAATGTGGTTCAAAGTGGCGCTCAATACACCAACATAGACCACAATGACAATGCGCAATCTCTGCCGCTTGATGAGCCAATGCATGAGACACAAGCATTGGGAGATAATGAGGATCATGTTGAGCATCAAGATGACCGTGTACTGAATACTAGAGGTATAACTACAATTATACACCTTACACCAATTGGAAGAATTGCAAGCATCTTTAAATTTTTTAGGCCTTTGATCAGGGGAATGACTTCAGTATGCCATATGCAGCTGCTACCATTTTATTATACATTACTTCTCATTCTGTTCAAAAAATATGAATGAACAGGAAAAAATAAACCAATGGCCAAAAATACTAGGAATAGGAAGAAAAATTAAGATGATAAGATCAACAATCTTTGCTAGCTTGCACTTGCTTAACAACCCAAGCTCCATATATATCCAAATTTCCTAATGAATCCAAATGATGCATACATGACATATTTTTCTTTTTTTGCTGATCTACTTTATTGCTTGGTCAACTCATCGATAGTCATACTTGCTTTTCCGTGCTTTAAAAGTACATATGAATATATAGTCGTCCTTAAGTTAATTAGCACCGTTATAAACTAAATTTATAGGTGATGGTAAGGATGTAGGTAAGCGTGGAAGAACAGCCCTGCCTGCTGTTTGGAACATGACAAAGGGAGAACGCATAGTTGTAAAATGCAACACACTTGGCCAGCCCATCGGGGAAGAAGGTGGAGTCTTAGGGAAGTTTTTGGGCACGATTGCTAGACTTGGGGGATATTGTCCACTTAACAAGAAGGACTGGCGTGATGTCAAGAAGGATAGCGGGGATGAAACAATACTTCACTGTGTACAGGTAATTCAAACACAACAAGCAAATAAAAATGGAGTGCTCCTACCTAACCATCTTCTTTTACCTCTTGCATATCAGTGCATCTACATTAAATACAATGTTGATCTTGCTATTTAAATTTATTCGTTATTCCTTACTTAACAATAGACAAAGTTCTTGTACCCCACTAAATGTGACAAGTGGATACTGAAGACTACTGGAAGAAATTGGAGAAGATTTAAGGCTAGTCTCAAAAAAGATATATTTAATGCAAAGAAAAAAAGGAAAGCTTTGTATAAGCTTTGTCCAGAAGAAGTGGAGAATGACCAATGGCGTAAACTTGTCAAATTTTGGAAGTCTAAAGAAGGAAGGGTAAGGTTTCTATCATTAAAATTTGACCTTACTTGTGCCAATGTTAAATAATGCATGAACGTTATGGTTTTATAATTACAGGCCATAAGTGAGAAGAATAAAATAAGTCGTGCAATGGTGAAGACGACCCATACAGCAGGGACAAAGAGTTATGCTCGTTGGGCTGAGGAGCTGGTGAGTAATCTTGTTTTCTTAAATGTTTTCCTCCATATTTTTCATCATACAGTGTACTTGTTTTGCAGCGACAAGAGGACCCTGAAAAGAAACAACCGCATAGAGCAAAAGTTTACTTAGCAACTCATAGAAAAAAGGCTGAAGATCAAAATGAGCATGTGGTAGGCTATATACATTCAGTGCTTTTACAAAATCAAGTTACTATTCAATCTAACGAGTACAAAAATATGCATGATTCTTCTCTTATAGGTAGAGTTGGAAAAACTAATAGATGAACAACCAGAACTGGCACAAAATGACCAAGGAAGAGTTGCATGGCAAGGTGATGCCTTGCATCAAGTTTTGGGGAAAGAAAAACCTGGACAAGTTCATGGCATGGGTTTGCTTCCAATTCCTAAGCAAGTTTATGGTCGAACACCACGATATCTGAAGAACATCAATATGACTACAAGAAATGGTTCATCATCTGAAGGAGAGACTGATGTTAGAGAGGAAATAGCAAAGCTCAAGCAACATATAGCTGAGCAAGACCAAATTATTGAAGCATTGAGAAACAAGGATGAAGGCCATGGCAACAATGAAACGATGGAGGTAAATATTTTTTTGTGACACTCATATCAATATTTCACTCAAACTTTTTAATTTTGTAGGAAAATTTTGGAATAGGAGATAATGGTAACTCTCGGTCACAAGTAGTACAAACTAAACGAAAGGTATTTATCAACATTTTCAACTAGTGTTAGTTCTCTCCAAATTCTCTTTATCAATATTTCAATTTGCAGAGAGTTCACTGCAATGGCCCCGATCCACTACGCTCATTAAATAAAGAAAGAGATGCAATAGCGGTACATCTATTTACTACTACACTTGTACCGTTTCTACACTTCGTGGGTTATAATAACTAATGCTTGTGCATTTAAACTGTAGAACAATGAAACTCTCTTACACCATGATGACATGTGTGAGGATAATGATATGATGATTTCAGGCAAAATGGTTAGAACCTTGTTGTTACTAATGTTATAAAGATACATTACAAATTATTAGTTGATTTATATTTTTTTTATGATGGAAGTAGCATCCGGAGTGTGAAGGTGGCAATGAAGTTCCATATGAAGAAGGAACATCATCACCATCACATCATGTTTTTGATTCTCAACGAGAGGTAATTTTTATATGTTGAGAAATCTACTAATTAGCTAGTGTGTTCTATTTGTGTGACTATGTCGTTGTTGCGAAGCATTAGCAGCTAAGAAAAAGTGGTCGTGAAACATTTGCCACATCAATTATCTATGGGCTGACATGTGGTTCATAGATACTATATGCATTTGGAAAATTTGGTTGTACTATGCATGTCTTACTTTGTGATTGTGCTCAAGTGCAATTTAACATTGTACATATACTATTTGCTCCAATTTGTCGAATTGTGCTTAATGAATATATATTTTCTAAATTTTAAGTTTGAGTTGTACATAATAAATTCTCTTAAGGTTGGGAAAATGATGTTAGCATGTAAGATGATGTGTGTACAAAAATTGATATTGTGAGTTTTAGGTGGCTAAATCATAAGAATGTAACCATTATTGCCGTGTCTCTTCATAGATGAGAAAGACCAAGGGGAAGATGGATGCCAATTTGAGAAGACCACAGCAACAACACACTCAAAACAACATTATAGGCCACATGCCCTCAGATAAGAGGCATACTCCTTCAATGGAGGTAAAAGAACATAGTGTTTTCGTATTGGATTATTGTTTGTATAACTTATTTATGTTTGTCAGTTAATGATAATTTTGATCTAAATATAGGTTGGTACCACAGTAATTCTGAAGTCTTCAACAAACAAACGGCGTGTGGCATATGCTACTTTTTTGGATTGTAGATCAAACACATTGGTTGGTGGTGAAAAGTTAGGTGTCCAATTTATGCATGTGAAAGTCGATCAACCTATTGGTAAAGATGAGAACTTGGTAAGGGAAAGGGAAAATTGCAAGACAATTCGTGATGCTTTTGCCTCGGGATTAACAATTGCTTGGGCTTCAACATGTGTATGTTAATAGTTACTTTCTTGAACTTTAATAAATTACATCTAGAATATATTTAATTGCAACTCTGAAGGTGTAAATATTTTTGTTTTTCAGATTGAGAAGATCAATGGTTGAGTTCCACTTGGATGCTTCGACTCATGATGAGATCAAGAAGCAAATTATTTCATGAAGGATTGATGTAGTTTATCCTAATGGATTGAAATATGTCATATTTCTCTTAAAGACTGTCTTTTCTACTGTCAAATTGTTACAAAGGCTATCAAATGATGTGAACAATATTAATATTTATAGTCTTACTTCGATGCATACATATGCTATGCTCATTATGCTCATGATGTTTTTTGTTATTGTGCAATGTGTCACACTTATTTTTTCTCTCTATGTTTTTAGAAGTATCAAGCAATAATTTTTTAGTTGCATAAATCAATATTACATGAAGCAGGTTTGTCATTCTGTGTTGCAATATTTAGAAAACATCGTTACTAACCATGTTACAATATTTACAAAATAATATTGCTAAGTGTGTTGCTATAGTTAAACAAAGGTGTTACTAGGTTCATTACTGATCACCAACAACAATGTTACAATAATCCGAAAAAGGTGTTACTGACCATGTTGCTAGAACTACAAAACTGTTACCAACTATGTTGCTACAATTATCAAAAGGTGTTACTAGGACCTATAATAATCATGCCAATCATCAATAATTGTGTTGCAATCTTAAGAAAACTGTGTTACTAACGGTGTTGCTGCAACTATAAAAATATGTTACTACCTGTGTTGCTACAGTTATAAAAAAGTGTTATTAGGATCTATGGTAACACCTATGATTTATGTTGCTACAACATAGTTGTAACACCTTTTATTACATACAGGAACAATTATTATGTGCTACAATAGACACCACCATAGTAACATAGGATATAAGAACACATAAAAAATGTGTTACTACAGACCTCAGTAACACTTTTTCTAAGCTATAGTAGCATATCCATGTGTTACTGGAGACCAGTCCTGACGTAGTGCCTGTTACAGTAATAACTATTGATTAACAGATAATTCTATCACAGATATCTGTGTCGAGTGTGAATTACAAATAGTTTTCGACTATATCACAACAAATATCATCGTCTTTCTCTCGATTCCTCCCATTCTAATGACCATTATGTACCACTATGTATCTCTTCCTTCCTACCACGTATCTCTATCTTCACCCACGCTTTGCAACAAGACAAGGTGATTATGTTCCCTCTTCATTTTTCTCTCTTCATTCACTCCTAAACTCTGCCTTCAGCTCTGCCATCGCTTTACTATGACATCACCTTGTTCCACTCTGTGTCGCTCCACCATTATGTGTGCACCTACTCCAACTATGATGGCAATGCATTAAGCGCCTCACCTTAGTACTATGGATAATAAATGGTACTTACACTGATGGTTACATTCATCTCTTGGCATTCGTCGATGGATGATGGCGGTAAAGGTTTGACCCGCGCCTCAACTTAAGATGGATAATGAAGGGGGACATGCAATAGTGATAATATTCATCTCTTTGTATTCATCGATAGTGGTAAAGGTGCGACCCTCTGGCCCTTGGCTTCGCCTACCCCATACTGCTCAACATCTGCCTTCACTTTGCACGACCGAGCTTTGCTACAAAGTTATAGTGTCTTAATAGACCATTCTATGTTGTGAGTAGTTGTTTCAAACTATAAAAGGTTTGTACAGAGATATTAATTCATTATGTACATGACTCAATAAGTTGAAGTACGTTAGCTAGGTCAGGTCTACACCACGTTCTCGACTCCGCCGTAGTTTTCTGCCCTCGTTGCACCTCAAATATTGTGTAAGGTTCATGTAATTATTTTGAGAAAGGTATATTTCAATAATCTTAATAGAAAAATTAATTCAAAATAAGTATAATTCATATTAATATTTTTTTAGCAATTTATTTCCACAAAGTTTCAAAACTCTATTTCCTTAACCCTATAAATGTAAGATAAATACAACATCCACCCCCACTCCGACATTACTATGTCATGTTCCTATCTGACTCTACCCCGTCATGCGTCTCCTTGTCCACCCTACTATATATGTGTGTTGTGTCTTCTCCACCGATGACGACTTTCTAGGGACCATTCGTGGCATCCAGCTAGATGCTATGAAGGAAGCACAAGCTTCTTGCTCCGAATAGAGAGTTCTAATTTTTTATTTTCGACCTGATGCATCATAAACTTGGGAATTAGGAGACTAAAATTTTCATATATGGAGCAACACTATAATGGTACTTGATGGAAAAAAATTCATGTTGTGAATCATCTCGCTTCTTACTTGAAGAACCAATCTCCATGCTTTTAAAAAATACAAATTAGCATAGAAGCCTGAATGTACAAGAATATATATATTGGGTTTAACATTTCCTGAGAGCTTGCATAAGCAGAGTATTTTTTCAAAGCTGTAGTATTATTTACCATTAGTTTCTCCGCACTCTAATTGCACAGCCTCCCCAAAAGAGCTTCAGGGTGCACTTTGATTGGACAGCCTCCCTCCCCAAAAGAGCTTCAGGGTGTAGGATGCTCTACCTTTTCCTTCTACAACCTCATGCCACCCAACCAGCAACATGGAAATTTATCATGCCCAGAGAGCCAGGGAGAGGGCAGAGCCGCTGGGTCATACGTACTGGGTGATGCCACGATAGATGGAGCTGCGCTTCCCCGAGCGGGATTTGGGCAACGTGCCGCTGTGGACTTCCTAGGCGCTTGCTCATCTTCCCCTTCACCTCTGCATACACCATTATTATGTTGCTGCCACTGCCATTCTCATCCATGTTGAGCTGCTTCTACGTCAACTTCTTCCTCTGTAGCTTCTCGATGAGGCCATGGTGAGGCCACGAGAGTGAGGGTGACCGGCAATGCTAGCAATGGCGAGGAGGCGGAAGTGGCACAATGAGCACAGGGCTTTGCCTACCACCTGCCGTGATGGGGAGGACGGGAAGAAAAAGAAGGGAACAATCCGTGAGGGGAACGACATGCTAGGGAGGGGAGGCGGACGGAGAAGAAGATGAAAATGGTTCATGGTTTGTTTGACTGTTTGTTGATAAGGATTATGTTTGTTGAGAGGATAAGGATAATGATTCTGTTTATTGAGGGGATAAGGATAAGTATTATGTTTGTTGAGGGGATAAGGATTCTGCTTGTTGAGAGGAAGGTGTGACACCACCATCACCACCAACTTATATGTAGGGGTAGTGTTTGTTGAGATATCTATCTATACTAAATTGCAGCTCTTCAATCAGATAAGGTAGTTTGTTGAGATATCTATCTATAATAAATTGCAGCTCTCCAATGCATCAAATGAAGAAGTTTGTTGAGAAATTGAGATTATAGAAAAAAACAAAAATGACGAAGTTTGTTAAGAAATTAAGATAACGAAAAGAATAGGAGAGGTGGATAGAAGTGTGACATCACCATAAAAAATATGACACCACTATAACCATCAACTTAAATATATAATATATTAATAGAAATTGCTACGAAGTCGTTACGAACGTTCTCCGTGGCATGTCCTGCTCTTCTGTTCAGTCCACGAGGAAGCGAACTGGTCTACTTCGTATTGATCTCTCTCATAACCTGGTCCACGTACGTGCCCGTGTCTTCAAGCTCTCTCTGCCTCTGTCTTCACCAACCCATGTCAATAAGAACAAAACAAAGACAACTCAAGAATCATTTGCATGTGATGTGCAAAAGCTAATTAATATTGTCATTCGTCGGGACTCACCCTCTGTAATTGTATAAAAAGAATCACTAAATCTATAGAGAGTTGAATTGGATTACTCATGAGTCATAACGTTACAGCTCAATTGGAAAGGTTCAGCAGAAGTCGAGTTGCACGTGTACGTGATTAAATGACATGTACGAGGAGTTATCGAGGAAGATGAACAAGCAGAAAATTTGTATGACATGGTTAGACCAGGATGTCGATAAAAACGTAATGGATAACATATTAGTATAGTTAAACAAGAACAATAGATCCTGAATCACATGATCAGATTCTCCATAATCTTAGCATGCTTTGGTAGTGCGAGGGTCGAGGAATAAGTACTTAGGCAGTTGGTTTTGGCCGGAGAATCTGGAATGGGCAATTATCTCTCATGCTGCGTGGCAACAGGAACGACATCTCACGTGCCACGAGTCGCTTCGTATCTTCTTCGTACAAGTTTGTCCTCAGCCTGGGGCGTGACAAGGAGCAGCACGGTCATTGCGATGACGGAGGCGTTGGCTATGTATTGTCGAGGCTCCTCGGGTTGATTTGGTGCACAGGCTTTAGGAGAGTTTGCGAAAATCATCTTCAGCGGGCGACCGTTCCCACGGTCGATTCCGACCGTTCCCACGTTTCCTTTTTTGGTGCGAAGCTCCGCTTTCCCATTTCAGTACGCGCTGTTTTCTCCGCGCCGCTTACGGGAGCTGGAACCCGCTGGAACCCGCTAGAAGATAAAGGAGGCGGCCTTTTCCCCCTCTCTCCTGTCTGGGTTCTTCCTCTCGGCCTCATCGTCTTCGCCTCGCCCCCCATCTCCACCACACTAGCCAAGGGCACGAGGTCTCTCTCCCCTCCGCGCGATCCAATCGCCTCGCCGCCGCTGCTGCCGCCGCCGCCATGGCCTTCCTCGCGCGGGCGCTCCGCCACTCCAAGCCGTACCTGTCCCAGCGCAGCCCCGCGGTGGCCGCCTCCTGCCGCTGGATCTCCCCGACCGCCGCCGCCGGCTCGCCCGAGGCCGGCACGGCAGTGGCGCCCGCCGACCCAGAGATGCCGCCGCCGCGGGAGCCCATCGGCAGGGCGCGCGTGGAGCTGCCCAGCAACCCGGAGGACGCGCTCGAGGTCTTCGTCGACGGGCACGCCGTGTGGATCCCCAAGGGATTCACGGTGCTGTAGGCCTGCGAGGTCGCCGGCGTCGACATCCCGCGATTCTGCTACCACAGCCGCCTCTCCATCGCCGGGAACTGCCGCATGTGCCTCGTCGAGGTCGAGAAGTCGCCCGAGCCCGTTGCCTCCTGCGCCATGCCCGCCCTCCCAGGTCAGATATTGCTGCCGTGCCATCGCATTTTGCGGCAGTGCGTACTGTCCGTTGTTTTTGAGGTTCGAGATGGACTATGTTAGTTTCGTCTGCTGGTGTGCGTGCCTCAGTCTCTCAGATCCATTCAGCTCCTAGACGTCTCAGCATCTTATGCCTCTCGCGTAGATTTTTTGAGATAGCCTCATAAGTTCAGGCCCAGCTTAAAAAACGCAGCCAGAATAGTCCAGCTTGTGATCTTGAACTGTAGGGCTTGTGGAGATCAACTCCTTAAGTATTCATTGAGCTTTGTTACGTAATGCGAGTATTCCAAAATTCTATGAGAAGTTCTGCCATGGCACTTGGGCAACTTAATAAAATCCCTTTTCGTGTTTGCATCTTCCAGGTTTCCTGATTAAACCGTGAGAAATTGACCATGTTTATTACTATGGTATCTAGACAAAGGACATTCAATTGAGCTACGTAATTCATCGTTTGTATCAATTCACATGGTGACAGCTAATTATGATCTCATACTAAACTATGAGAGTCTAGAACCACGCTGGGTTGTGAATTATGTTTATCGTTTGCTCTTGGTTCATCTACAGCTAGCAAAGCCGAGTTAATACTATGGTCCATAGTTAATACTATATTCCTAGGATCTGATCCAATCGGTGCATGTATAGAATATGATGTGCTATTTACTAAGCATGTTCCTGACAATTTAATTTGTGTTCCTGACAATTTTGTTTGTGTTCCTGACAATTTTATTTGCTAAGCATGTATCAAAATATGATCTGCCGTTCTCCTAGTGCTAAGATGCCTTTGTAGTGTGAAATTTCTATGTTCACTGATGTTTCCAGTCTTTCTGATGGGGTTTATTGAAATGTCTTTAGTGTCTTTTCATGATACCTCGTGAAAATCCTCCTCAGGTCACTTGAATATGTTTTCAATAACTGTATCAAGTGCTTCAGTGCAATTTATCGAAGCATCTGCTATACATTTATTTGCGAGAAGATAAGTGGTATACTTATTAACATGCAGCTTGATGAGCATTTCTCTAAACCGATGAAAGAGTTTGTGTCACTATGTTTAAGGAAGAATCCAGCAGAGGTAAAATTCTTATTATGTGATTCTGTCTGTACCAGAAAACATTTCCTCTGCACTTGTTCAGTAGAGAAGTTTTGGGTTCATTTAAACAATGTTATTGAGCACTGTTCTCACTTTGCTTTGTTCTTTTGAACATATGCAGTGTCACTTGTCTCTTTATAATTTCCCATTGTTCTTTGCAATATTACTACTTTTGTACTGGTTATTGATTTGGGAGTCCCACCAGATGGATTCCAATTCTGCTAGATATAATCGTAATGTTAATGTCACTAGAGAAAGGGGAATGAAATGGTATCTGAGGATGTTTTATACAGCAGCAGGCACAATACAAAAGCTTTTTGGGTATTTCATTGCTTTGTCGTAGTAAATTTGGTACATAATTTTACATAGATGTATTGCCAATTAAGTTGTTATGTTGTAAATTTTGGATAAAATATTCTTTGTGCAAGTCTCTAGTCCAATCTTATTTGGGACTTATTAATAAGGTAATGTCATGTCTATGCTGGAAAGGTGGTGCATCTTATAGGCTGCGTCATTTTAGTTTAATGCTTTTCCTTTATATTACTTTCTCAGAGGCCTAGTGCTAAGGAGCTTCTTAAGCATCGTTTCATAAAAAATGCCAGAAAAGCTCCAAAGCTTCTGGAGAGAATAAGGTATGTGATATTCTTTAATTCTCTACAACTTTTTTTTGGAGTAAAACATATTGTTGTTTGACTGATAATTGAAGTGTCTCAATATCTATCTCATTGACTTGTGCTGATATTGGCAGAGAGCGGCCAAAATTTACAGTAAAAGACAGCATCGATGCCACGCGAAATGGTCAAACACATATTGAAGAAGATGATTATGGAGGTACTATCAAGGTTGAGAGGAATACAAAACATGCAGCTTCTCCTTCCAGGTATGTTTATTAAAATAGTTAAGGAACTTACTTTGTTTTGTCTTCCCACGCCTGGTTTACTTTTGTTCTACTATAGTCAAGGAACAGTTAGGAAAGCTGCTGGCTGGGATTTTCCTGATAGATCAGAGGGCACAGGAACTGTTCGAGGTGGTTTAAGGCCACCGCAAATAACCTACACCAAGGATCTTCATCCGATGTAAGATCTTCATCCGATGCATGCAATCTGTAAGATCTTGGTTAATGGTTAATGCTGTTTCTAACAATGGGTTCTTGCCAGAATGACCAATCTGTAAGTGGGTCAGGAACTATTGTGTTACGCTCTCCAAGAGTGTCTCAGGTCTACTCAGCAGCTACTAATCACAGTTCCAAGGTACATTAAGGTTATTTTTAGATTTTTTATTTATGGTCCTACTTTTCCCTGAAAACAAGATACTAAAGTAAGCGGCAGCATCTGACTCACTGTACTTATTAGCCTCCCAGCAGATTCTCCTCGTATGGAACAGTTGTTCGGAATCAAAGTGAAGAACCAGAAACTCCCCGATCTTCAAGGTCAAGGCTGGGGATCCAAGAAAAAGCATCAAGTACTTCATTTGAGGATAGTGCTACTAACCTTGCAGAGGTGATGCACATGAATTTTGTTGCCAAATCCTCACTTGTATGGTCGATGCATAGTTATTTATGTATATTTGAGCAATACATGCAGGCAAAGGCTGCTCTACAAGCTGGGTTCAGAAAGGGAAATGCTCGAGAAAGACCAGTTATCAACAAACATGAAAAGTGTTTTCCTCCCTCTCTGCATCGATTTTTTTATTCGTGCGTTTGACCATTGTGTGATTTTGTGAACATCACTTGAAGTTGTGTAATTAGTTGGTAGTTAATCCAAAAGGTACATTTAGTACTTCTGAAGCTACGATGAGGTTTGAATTTTTGTGAAATCACATAGCACTTTTTTGTTTTGTGTAATTTTGTTTTAGTTTTTTGCGCTGAATAGTTTAAAAAGGAATCCCGATGTACTACTGCTATGCTTGATGCATAGGCAGTTTGACCCCATGTGAGATGTAACCATTAATAAATACATGGGGAGTTGATTCACTTGCTAGTATAGTGTCGATCAGGAGTCTTGGCTGCAGCAATCTAACTGTCGCTAATCATATCCTCCTAGACCAGGTGACCATTTGATATGCATAACTTGCATGCAATGGAAAAAAGGGACCGTACTTTGAGTCCTGTTGCTGCTTGTCCATGGTCACTCCTGTATTTGCAGGTGTGCTGGCTTTTTTTGTTTGTTCAGTATTCTAAAATGTTTTCAACTTGAGATATCATTTTTAAACTTTGTCTATGATATATGCTATATACTTTTAATTTAAACTTGTCTATTGATTTGTTTTGATGTTTAGTTTTTTTGTAGTACTCATTGATATGTCATGGGGGGTGTAAGGTTCACAAATGCGTCATCCAGCCATGGTGACAAGTCAGCTCAGATAGTCGGCGATATCATACATGGGAAGGTAATGCATCAATACTCCTTGACTTTAAATTAAGAATTGTCATGACATATCAATACTCCCATCAACATAGTATGTATCCTGTCTTTTAGCCATGTTCATACACTTAAGAATCTTTCTGCCAGCATCCTCAGTTATTTCGCTCATGTCAAATAATCCTACCAAACATAATTCCTCCGATTTGCTGTTTACAGATTTTTTGCCTGTACACAAATGCTTAAATTGAGTTGTTTAGTAGCCTTTATTTTGTGATCGACTAGTAGTCACCTTCATTCTCTAGAGTACATTAAGTCTCTTGGAAACTGCTTTTTAGCTCTTTTTTTTTGAATTGTATGCTATTTGTCAGAAGACAAATGATAATTAACCACGAGTTACTTCACATGTAGCTAATCACATATTCTACAGCAAAATTCAGAGTTCTGAATCTCTCTTTTTTTAAAGGAAAAGTTCATAGTTTTTTTCTTGCAACTGCATTGTTGCAGTGCTATGCAAACTAGTAGTGCTAGCTAGTGTTTTGTGCCAGCTAATGAGAGAACCCAAAAACAATTAGTGGTGGGGTTCTTGGCTGGTTTGGGTGGTTCATGTGGTCCACCAACCTAGTTCAGCCTCTCTTGCTTGTTTCTACACCAAATTTGAGAGCTGGCTTGGCTGGCCTGAAGGCATCTTGAATTCATATATTTACATCCCAGGATCAAGATGAGGAAGGCGATGTATTTGTAGTATAGTAGGAAACATAAAAAACTGCAGAACACAATAAATAAGAAAATGATTGAGCAATATATAATTAATCTGCATGAAAAATCTTATTTTCTTGTTATAGAAGATACACACTTACATTGGCTGTTCTGTTTTTCAGGGCATACCAGACCAGAGGAGTTTCGTTGCAAGTTGTAGCCAGTTCTAGCAAGCATCCATTGTTGATATCTTATTAAAATGACTGGGTTTAGGATAAAATAATTGGCATGATTAGTTTGATCGATAATTAAGTTGTTGTTTGGCCGCCTTGGTAACCTCTCCTCCGTTGGTCTAACTACTGGCCATTTATGGTTTTTTTTCATGGAAAACAAGAACATCCATGAAACTGCCATCTAACTCCCAACTACAGTAAATGACTCCTTGATTTCAGGAAATAAAACAGAAACTACTATATTATATGCAGAATTTCAGGAAATAAAACAGAAACTACTATATTATATGCAGAGGAAATCGAATTCTGTCCAACTCTATTAGCACGAATATTTGTCTAGCTAAGCTGTTGCTGAGGTAGGAGTGACGTGTTCCAATTAGTTAATATTAGCCACATCATAGTAGGGGGGTAGGGGTTGTTGTCATGGTCCTTGATTTTTAGTGGGGGGTGCTGTTTCTGCTTGCTTACTCAACCTTCCTCCCTTAATTACTATCTTTTCTCCTGAATTTACAAGTGTAGGATTCTTTAAAGTAGGATGCTGAACTTTTAGAAGTTTAAAGTTTTTTGACACTATTTCAAAAGTAGGAACATTATAGTTTTTATGTAGAAAGTTTGTAGTTTCTAAGTAGGAATCTTCGTGGTGGAAAGTTTTATATTTTTTAAAGTAGGATGCTGAACTTTTACAAGTTTAAAGTTTTTTGACACTATTTCAAAAGTAGGAACATTATAGTTTTTATGTAGAAAGTTTGTAGTTTCTAAGTAGGAATCTTCGTGGTGGAAAGTTTTGCATTCTTTTTTAGTAGGAAGCTAATCTACAAGTGTAAGGTTTTTTGACACTATTTCAAAAGTAGGAGCATTATAGTTTTTTTCCATACCCCTAAGTCTAATCTCTATAACATTTGACTAGAAATTGTCTTAGTCTCATAGTTGGAAGCTGAAACAGTCTAAGAAGAAAGCTGAAAATGTTGTAAGTCCATGGTGTATAGGTAGAAAGCTTATTGTTTCATAGTTGAAAGCTTTGTTTTAATTGTTGTTTTCACGCTATATATGTAGAAAGCGTATTGGTTTTGCATTTTTTAAGTAGAAAGTTGAAAATTTACAAGTGTATGAACCTTCGTGGTGGAAAGTTTTGTATTCTTTAATTAGAAAGCTGAAAATTTACAAGTTTGAAGTTTTTTGATACTATTTTAAAAGTAGGAACATTATAGTTTTTATGTAGAAAGTTTGTAGTTTTCAAGTAGGAACCGTCGTGGTGGAAAGTTCTGTATTCCTTAAGTAGAAAGCTGAAAATTTACAAGTGTAAATTAAGTTTTTTGATACTATTTTAAAAGTAGGAACATTATAGTTTTTATGTAGAAAGTTTATAGTTTCTATGTAGGAACCTTCGTGGCAGAAAGTTTTGCATTCTTTTTTAGTAGGAAGCTGAAAATCTACAAGTGAAAAGCTAAACATGTCCCCATTTTATATGTCCCATTTTAAAGCATTGCCAGAATAAGAGGCAACAGCAGAGAATTATAGTTTTTATTGGAAGGTATGTTGAGCAAGATGACTTCTGTGGCACCTTTTTTGTTTGGATTATGGCTAATGACATTGTCTTTATGTCTCAGCCCTGTGAAATACGAAAAGAAAGTTTTGGAGACAATCGGGAAAAAGCTGAAGAAGAATAATGTTGCTCTTGACATTGTTGATTTTGGTGAAACTGATGATGAAAAGCCCAAGAAACTGGAAGCGCTAATCTCTGCTGTGAACAGCAGTGATAGCAGTCACATTGTTCATGTCCCTCCTAGTGAAAATGCCCTTTCTGATGTTCTTATAAGGTAACTGTTTCATGTAATTAGGGCTCTAGGTTGTTATGATAATTTACTTGTGTGACAGTCATGTGGTCTTGCTGATGCATCTCCCTGTGGCATCTAAAGACCCAGAAAATTCTGCGAAGATCCGTATGCTTTTCTTGGGGTAACTCATAAATATTTTGATTTGGCCTTGTTTCTATTCGAATGAAATAAGCCCAATCAATATAGAGGAACTTTGCGATCCTTGATCACTGAAATAGTAACCATCGCTTTGGTGATTTTTAGTCATGATCTGCCACGACTATAGCATTTGCCTTGTCCTTGGCTCCTTGCTTAACCTTTGCTTTGGAATTAGTAGACTTTTCTGTATCCTCACTTAATTGTTGCTGTGGTGACTTAATTTACATAAATTGTCTAACTACTTTGATCATAGACAGCATAGAAGATGGTTCTTTCTTTCTTGAACAATATTGTTTGTTGAAGTTTATTTTATAAGGACCCTTTTCAATTGGAATGCATAGCTATATCTTACTTCCATTTGTTATTATCCTCTAGATATCTGAGTAGTGACATCAGATGGCTAATATAATTATGATCACAGAATGATGATGATGCTCAGCTACTACAGCGGGCACTGGCAATGTCAATGGATGAGGGAGCTTCAGGAGCTGCAGCTGTCGCTAATGCTGCTATGGCGGAAGCTGCTGACCAGGACTTGGCATTAGGTAGGTCCTTTTGTTTCTGAAGTTCTTTTGGCATTTCTAATAGACGTTTATTTCAGATTTTGGAGGTGATAAATTACCAATCTCTAATTTGGAGATATCTAGTTTGTTCCATATTTACCATTTTTATGTACGACATCTTTGTTTCTAGTAGAAGTTCAATGAAACTCTTAAAAAGCTCACCATGGAAACCACAGTTGACTAATAGGCTTGCACCTACACTGGCACCAAACAAGTCATGTTCAGAAGATAAAACTTATGTTCTGTAGTGTCATAGATCTCAATGCCAAAATTCTGCGAACATGTCTGATTTATTTTTCCTCTTTTTATGCTGTGTATATATACTATCTAATTATATGCCTTTTTTTAATTAATAATTATGATGCAGACTTGCTGAACTTTGTATTAACTGCAGATTGAAATATTTACATGATCCGATGTTATTTTTTCTGTTTTGTGCGCAGCTCTTCAAATGTCTGTCCAGGATGCGGACATGTCTGGTCAGTCTGATATGAGCAAGGTGTTTGAAGACAGATCATTTTTGACATCCATTCTTAATTCAGTAAGTCTTTGCACTGAACCGATAACATGTAAATATAAATTTAGCAGTTTCATTGGCATATAATTTGTTCTTTCTCATTTTAAAAAATTTCAGCTTCCTGGTGTTGACCCCAATGATCCATCTGTGAAAGATCTCCTGGCATTGTTGCATGGCCAGGGAGAGGTATGTTTTTTCCTATTATCAGTACTGTTGTCCTTTAGAATATTCCTGTTACCTAGGCTACAAGTTTCTACACTTTCTGTATGTTCTGGTATCTCAGTTACTTTGCTGCACAGTATGTACCTTTGTTGCATCTTCCATTTTGTTTCTGCTGAAAGGATCTGTTTCCTTATGGAGACTGACAATAAAATTACTGCAAAATTTCTTAGTTTTGGACTTGTCTTCTTTGGATGTGTTAATCTTCCGCGGTGTTTCTGCTTCATCTTTACCAAATAAATACATATTCAATAATATATAATCTTCGATAAGGGAATCTAAATCTGTCAGGGAGTGGGACCACATGTTCATGTTCGTGAAAAATGCTTTGGGACACTGTTATGTTCAATTGTCCATGCATGGATTGTAAGAGGAATTTCAATGCATGATTTATTAAGTAGCTAAGTAAATGATATTTTGGTTAGTTGATACTGCTTTCATCTGAACTGCACTGTATGTAATTTTAGAAATCTCCGGTTACCTAGCCACGTTTATTTATATTATTTTTCGTTTTGTGTATAATCGTTACCTAATCTGACCATACTCTGTCTGGCAGCAAGAGGAGGAGAAGGACAAGTCAGACAAGTAGGAAGATGGAAAGAACTAAAGACCCTTTGTAGCTTCCTGTAAGATTTCAGTATGCTGCATCTTCATCCATTGCTGAAATGCATATTTTGTCATAACCTGTTCAGCTCTTAATTCGCTGCTTGTCATACTAGTAATAGTCTGATATCTTCGGTGAGCTAAGAGCTAACATGATTGGTCACATAATTTGGGATTTTCAGTCTCCATATATCTTTTTTGCTGTGAGCAGCAGCATTGTAGTTAGGAAGATATATTTATACACAAAACTGATCTGGGCAATACAATCTTCATTATACTGATCAGTGGTTCAATTTTTCTTGGAAATCTACAGAGCTTCTCTGATGGAAATTTAACTTCGGAGTTTTAGTGATTTATTATCTGCTATTCTTTTTGTTCTGTCTACTTGTTTCTTCTAACTAAGCCGGGCAATTGACACCTGTTTTCCGATCTTTCAGCTGCACGAAGCATTGAAGATTGCCAGCATTAGCTGCTTTTACTGTTGGTCATGGGTTTACTTGTCCTCATGTAACTACTTTGACCAGAACTTAAATGCTGAGAGAACTTGTATTATTTTAACTAACATGTTTGTAGTTTTTGAGAAAAAGCTTTTCAATTAGTTCAAGATGAAAAGGCTTGCTTGAAACATCTGAATTATTTATTTTTTTTGATTGATGCATAAACATCTTTCTTTTTTCATTAAAGATGAAATACAAATTGCTAGGCAAAATTAGTACAAAGTGGGATTCCCCACCCTATTTAATCCCCTTAAAAACCCCCATCCCAGAAATGGAAAAGAGGGAGGAACGGGCTCACAAGTATTAACAGTGGAAATGGAAATAGTGGGAATGGGCCATTATTTGCTGTAAACAAGGAATTGTGGAAATAAGTCCCAAGTGTTAACAGTGAACGATCTGGAAACCCTGCCTGGTCTATTAATGAAAAGCCCAGCCCGCCTGGCCCATTAATGGAAATGTCGTCTGGCCCATTAATGGAAAGCTCAGCCTGTCGGAACTGACCGCCGCGCGGAGTGCGGGCGGTTTGATGTTGTGGGACTACGGTCTGATGTGTGCGGGGTAGCATATTATAAGCAATCACTGTCTCTATGTAATGTTACTGTTGAGTTGTTAGACATTTTGGGATCTCACCTGTTGTCTCTTACTCATCTCAGTTTCGTTCTGCTACCCCAATACCCCAATACGGATATGAGGTCTGCGGCTTGGAGGAGAACTCAGCGACAACGCCGAAGAAGAGAATTGACGCTGCCATGTAGCAACTCATGGCCGGAATGGAGATCAGGACGCTCATCGCCGCAACCGAGAAGTTTGCAGCAGTTAACGGAGCACAGGGTTGAGATGCTCGACCTCAAGTCTACTTCCTCCCTCGCCCTCAAGTCGATTGGTGAATTTCGTCAAGACCATCAGCTCCTCGTCCCACGCGTGCAGAAGGCAGATGTATCCTACCGTCAACGAGCACCATGCTCCTGATATTGGGGGCAACGAAAAAAAATTCGGTCCGAGCAAAATTTCAAGGCCCACCGAAATTACCGAATTTCAGAAATTTCGGTAATTTTGAAAAATATTTCGGCAAACAGTACCAAAAACCAGTTTAAATTTTGACCAGAATTTGGCCAAATTTGGTCAGTTTTGAATTTTGACCAAAATTTGCTCAAAATTTAGTCAAACGGAAATTTTTGGCCGAATTGGAGAAATTTCAGGACCCACCGAAATTTGTGAAATTTCGAAAATTTCATTGAAATTTTGTCGATTTTTTTCCATAATTAGGGGGACCTGGGTGTTCTAGGATCTAACGCCGTTCTAAAAGTGCATCTTAACCCTCTAAGTAAGTTTAGATGATTAATAATAAAACAATTAAAAGACTAATATGTGTATCAAGATATTGATTAGGAATTTTAGCCTCAAGACAAGTGGGAACAAGTGTTAATAATCCTAAAAAGATTGGAAAAGAGGTGGTATGGAATCGAGAAGGTTACGAATCTGTTCTAATCCTTTTAGTGAGCCACTGATCACGCTGATAAGGGCGCACTGGTGTTTCCCCCTCCTCTCTTCAACCCGGGCCACGCTGCCGCCTCAGCCCCAGGGTTACGGCCTCGCCTCACAAGTGCTCAGCTGGATCGCTGCCTGCGCTCCATTACTCTCCGTCAATCTCCTGCGTCCATGGTGAACATGCGCATCAGTCGCCTCGGTGTCCAATCCAATGCCGTCAAGGGCTTCGTTGCATCCCTTCTCCGGTAGCCACCTCCGTCGTGCTGCCCGGGATGGCATGCGGCTCGGCATCATAGCTCCCGGCACCGCCGGTGCTCCGCTGGGCCCTCCTCCCGTCGGTGGCATGCCGTGGAGGCCCGGTGCTGCTCGAGCTCCTCCCCACCAGTAAGCACCCCTTCACCCCCTCTTCTGCCCTGCACTGTCTCGACTAGTGCTTCCTATGTGGTTCAGTTCTAAGGTTTGGTCAGGGCTAGCTCGGTTGCTCATGCTTCACCCGGCATATGGTGTTCAAGTTCTATTATTGTGATTATTTATCTCTAGATAGCATGAGCTACTATCCGATCAGGGTGACAAGGCTGGAATTGTTGCATAGCTTATTTATATAGACGTAGGCATGCCTAATCATGTCTTGGATACTATAATTATTTTATAAATGACTATGATATGTATGCACATACATGTCTGAGTTCTATGTATGCTGGTGAATCATGATTTTTGCTCCTCTCTGCTTGCTACAAGTTTATCCTATACCAGTCTATTTTGAAACTGTTTAGAACAAATGTTGCATTTGATTTTAGTTTACTAAGATGATGCTTTTGCATCTGAAGTACTTTGCATGATTTCATACGATTAAACTGATAAGAACAGATGCCGGACTTGGTTCGTACTATCTATCTATGATGATTGAATCTGAGAGAAGATTAGAGGAAGGTAGAAATTTGGTAAGAATAGATATATGTTAAGCTTGAAGCTCATTACTGCGATGATCAATTTTGACAACGAAGAATAGAGAGAAAGGGTAGAAATCTGAGAAGAATAGATCAATTTTGACAACAAAGAATAGAGAGAAACGGTAGAAATCTGAGAAGAATAGATGCTGCACCTTAGTTGCCTATAGCCCTGTGATGAAACTAGACTCTGAGGGCTCTTCTTCCCTTCATCCCATTCTTATCCCTTGGAGATGCCTTCGCCTATCCTTGTACCTCCACCTCCTGATCTCCTCTTCTGCTCCGGATGACTTTCTTCCTTCACTTTTTTACTGGTTGCTCTTGGGGGTCTTCTGCCCATGAAGCTTGGCTTCAATGCCATGCGAAGGGTATAGTGGTTTACTATTTTTGGAAGGGGGGTCGACAGTTGGTAATTGCGCTGGCTGTGTTGCTCTTATCTCTGGTGTAATCAAAGACCTTATATGGTCTCTTGCCCTTGGCAGCAAGATGGCCACCTCCTGCTGCCTCCATTCGGTTGTGCTGATCCTATGCTGACACTTACTTGGTCGGATAACTACTGTAGCCATTTTACTTGACTCTGTTGACCTCTATCCTAAGGCTTGGGCTTTAGTCAAAAATAGTGGCTGATGCCTTATCTCTTGAACCACTTTGTTTTCTTTTTAAAAACCTTTTCCCAAAACAGATTTTAAAGGAGGCATTGTAGATAAGTAGTATAGAAAAAATAAAAATATTTTTATTGTTCTTATCTTTCTTCTCTCTCTCTATATATATATATGTATATAATATTTTATATATATCCAACAAGGTCTTAGCCATGTGACCTTTGGACAGTTTTGGAAAATCAAACATTTTATTGAAACTATTTATCGAAACTAAAATTATTTACGTTCCACCTTTTGGTTTATTTTTCCCTTGCAATTTATTTTGTGGGTTAGGCGAAACTGTGCCGGTGGAACTGCTACTTTTTAAAATAAATTTTTTTTTGTAAAAGTTGCCTCCTATAGCAAATGGCTCAACTGGACGATCTCAAGCAAATATGTTTGAACGTCCGACGAGTGCCACTATTTCAAGGTTGCCTCTCCCATAACTAGAGTTTAGTCGAAACTTGAAGATCAGGTGTAGATACTTGTCTATGTAGAACCGTACACAATGTAATCTTCTTTATTTATTCTTGTACATCAGACATTTTTAAGTGTACTCTTTTATTATTTTTTCTTTTGTATCTTGTAATCGAATGTTGTATACTTGTAAAGATATTCTTTCAATTGAATAAAGTTTAAATCTTCAAATGTTTATATGTGCTTGTATGAAATATCTATAATGAATGACATATATAAGATGTATGCGCAGTGCAACAGTTCTACTAGCATTAGCAACATGGTACAACACAATCGACATAACTCAGCAACGCGAGTTATGTCTACATCCTCTCATGTCACTTCCGACTAGGCTTTAGTGATTGGGGTTCTTACAATGCATGAGATGCCACAATCAATAGCAAAAGTTTTAATTTACACTGATACAAGTTGCAAAAATTGGAATGTTACAACATACAATTAGAGCATGCAAAAGACTACTAAGTAAGAATATCACATATCTATCTCATGTACATGCTAGCATGGTATCAACAAGAAAATGATCAACATAATTACATAGACGTACCCGCGATTGGAAGAAGATGGCGGCGTAGTGGTAGGGATGTAGCCGACGTCATGGGTGAAGACGTAGAAGAAGTCATGGGTGACGTAGAGGTGGTCTTGAGCAGTGGAGGAGGTTCTGGGCGACGTGGAGGTAGTCTTGAAGATGTGGAAGAGGTCCTAGACTAGCGAGCAGTCGTGTCATGGACTCCCCAAGAACATATTTATCCCCACTCGGTGCAAGCTCACGAGGGACGATTTTTTTCGGAGGCCTACTCTCCCCTCTATGCATGCACGCCGATGCGACAGAATAGAGTAACCTGGAACAGTGCAGAACAAGAAACAAGGCAACATCTGGAGAATGGAGAGTGTTGTATATGCTCGCGATAAGGTAAGACAAAAGTTACCGGATGAGTTTCAATATAGCAATAGTCACAATAACTCATTAGTCGTGTGTTTTTTCTTAAGATAGAAAACCTAACTGTTCGTCTCGTTTAACTCTTGACGTCTAATTGTTCATTTACACGTACTAGCACAATAAAAATTCAGATATACGCACCGGTCCAACTCACATCGCAATACGTGCAGGCGTGGCAAGGCGAGCGAGCAAGTAAACGCGTGTATAATCACTTTTTCTTATGCTACAAGATGATATCATACACAGCTTTAAACTTTATCTAGAAATTATTATTTATATAGATCAAATCCCAATATATCTAACAACACTTAAGCTTCCAAAGAGATAAGTGACCGGACAGAAGAATATCTTGCCTGCCGGAAGGATTGCAATCGCATGATAGCTGCCAAGAAAAGAAAACCTCCTCTGTCGGTAAAATAATATTTCATTTGCCTTAGCAATCTAGCATGTTGTAATTGTTACAATGTACACACATAACAAATCTGGTCTCTGATGCTCCTTTTGGCCAACGGATCGGATCAGATACTATGAGATATGACACAAACGTGCTATCATAACCAAAGTCAATGAATTCCATACAAAGTGTCATAATATGAAAACAAAGTATCATAATATGAAAACAAACAATCATGACAAAACGGTCAAAATTTGGTGAAACCGATCATGAATTTTTTATGCACAATCTAAAAAAAGTATAAAGGATTATTGCTCTCTCACAGGTCTCTCATACCTTTTAAGATCTTGAAATCCTTAGTCTATACAAGAATATAGTGTTAAAGAAACATAGCTTCTAATCTTTTTGTTTGTACTTTGTTTTGGGTTGCTTTATTATTTAGGTTGGATTCATGTGACTACCTTTTATTAGTTTATATAGGTTCTCACTTGGTATCTTTCAAAGCAAAGATAACTTCTTATTATAGTATGATTCCTCATAGCACCGTTTTGGTCTTGATATATAGGATTAGGATTAGAATCATCCTATAGAATATTCTTTATAAAAAAGTAGTTGAAAGCATTACGCTGCAGATTTTAGCTCAGTTTACTATTGCTGAACTGTGCTATAGTGAACTTATTTTATAATCTATCGTAGAAAAATAGCAATAGAAAATAAGAAAAAGTTAGACAAATGGTAAAATAAGAGAAAGCTAGTTAGATAAATTAGATTATCATAATGTACTATAATATCAAACAAAACCTTCAGGAGGACCGAGAGAAGAGATTGTAAGGCAAGGCACAAAAATGAAAAGCAGTCTAATCCTTGTTGGATGCCGCCAACGGGCCAACTCAGTGGTTTAGCAATTGTTCAGACAACTGAGCAACAATCCGCGGGGGAAACTTAAAAGCTTTCAAAATCCTACCGCCCCTCTATTATTGTAAGAGTCTCCCTGTCCACAGAATCCTGAATGTGGTAGCCTCCTTTCTCTGTCACCTTATTCCTCCGAGCAAAATAGAATGGCTGATCTGGCGTTCCAAGTGATGTGCTTCTACTCTCCAACACAGAAAGAACATTTGACATGAGTGGTCTAGCATCCGGATCATCCTGAACACACAAGAGTCCAACATGGATGCAACACAAAACTTCTTCATTCGAGCAGCTCTCTATGACTGATGGATCGACCAGATCTTTTGCTAGCCCTTCTCTCCAGAGACTCCATGCCTAAACAAATCAAATCAAAATTCTAAGTCATATGGTTAAAGTATTTCGGAGATTTGCAATGATTAAATCGTGCGCTTACATAGATTATAAGGTTGGGGAACTCCTTCATGTGCTGGGTTGAGCTAATCCTTAAACCACTTACAGTTTCCAAGAGCAATACACCAAAGCTGTAGGCATCAGACTTGACAGAAAAGAGACCTTCCATTGCATACTCCGGAGACCTATAATCGCTGGAACAATGATGCCATCAACAAGACTTGTACGGTTTGAATTGAGTTAAAACATGTCTTAACTTGATGAACAGTGTATGATAGTACTTACTACCTTCCGACAACTCGATTAGTATTTGCTTCTTGCTCATTTCCACCAAAAATTCTTGCCATGCCAAAATCCGATATCTTTGGGATTCATATACCCATCTAGCAAAATGTTGCTTGTTTTCAGATCCCTATGGATTATCATCAATCTTGAATCTTGGTGGAGATAAAGTAGTCCTCTAGCCACTCCTTTTATTATCTTGAATTGTGTTGGCCAATCAAGCAATGGCTTCTTTTCAGAATCTGTTAAGAACAGCATTGGTTTGAACTTTAGATCTGGCATTGAATATTTGCCTGATTGGTTGATTACAATTAATTAAAACATACTGAAAAGGAAGGCGTCCAAGCTTTTGTTCGGCAGATACTCATAAATAAGTAGCTTTTCATCGCCCTGCACACAGTAACAAAGAAGCCTTACAAGGTTTCTGTGTTGCAATTTAGCAATCACAACTACCTCGTTTCTAAACTCTATCGCACCCTGCCCAGAACCTCTACTAAGCCTTTTAACGGCAACTTCCTTGTCTCCATGTAAGAGTCCCTGAATTATTGCGATGAGGAGAATATTAAGGTTACAACATAGTATGGTTCAGTTTTAGAATCATAGCCGAAAATGATAAAAATTCCTTTGGTACAATTAGGGACACGTTGTAGGATTTATCTATACCTTGTAAACTTTGCCAAAACCACCTTGTCCAAGCAAGTTGGACATAGAGAAATTGTTCGTTGCAGTGACTATTTCCTCGAAGCTAATAAATGGAAGTTCATAAGATTCTTCTCCAAGTCCATCACTAGTGCCCAAAGCCCCCATCATCAATCTCTTGGGACTTTCTTTCTTGTCATGTTTGCCTAACAAAAACACAATCTTTGTTATCTAAACAAGGCCACGATATGTGACAGTATGAAGAGTGGGGTAAGCTAGTATTGTATATGTGTTCAGAATTGCTTGAGATACTAAATCCATGAACTACCTTTGAACTTGCAGACCCATTCAAGGCATGCTGATATAAGTATCAGAAGCAGACTTGCTGAAATTGCTGGTACAACTACTACTAGGATGCTCTTTCGCCCTTTGCCTGAAAAGGAATGATGTCAACTCTGGTCTAATGTGGATCATTACCTGAACTGGATTGGTTGAGTATCATAATGTTTTCCATGTCACTTGAGTTCACTACCAGTGCACCATTTTGGCAATCGATATGAAATTGTATGTATACATGGTGCTTATACAAATAAAAAACAAACGACGACCCAGATGGGGAAAGCACATAATCAAATAATCTACATACTGAAAGCTTCATTTTTCAAACTGACACGTTCGACTTTCAAGCACTAATGCCCTCCGGTGCTTTTGCTCTGTGGAGCAAAAGTGCCAGCGATTATGAGTTACCAGCAAGTTAAAAGCAGCAAGTGGTTGTGCTCTTCTTCTAATTTTCACATTAAAATTCTTGGATCCGAATGTGATGAACATAAAGAAGAGCAATCAAAAGAGGAAAGTACTTGACAAGCCTGCAAGCCGGAGATACAGTTTCTCGTTGCCGATGACGCCACCCTTCACATCAATCAGCTCTCCAGTCCACATCAAGCACCTTGTTGCATCGCCATCGATGTTACTCGTGCTTAGATTAGCATAAGCATATGCTATGCATGAGCAATTTCTTCTACACTCTGCTGCGCAGTCATCAAAGCTTTTGTTCCACAAACGTAAGAATTTGTCTGGCGCCTTCATGGCCGACAGGGTCAAGAAACCGTCCCCTGTACCACACCATAGTCCCTCCTTTCGCCGGCCACCATGGGAAAAATTGCCTCTAGCCCACTCTGTATTGTCACTAGGTTCAAATCCATCAAGGCACTTGCATGTGGGAACGGCCTCCGTGTTGTCGCAGTAGCCGTATGCACCACAGTATCCATAGAAATTGCACTGGTAAGCTGGCCAGGGTGCAAGTGGGGTCCATTCTGTCAAGCTGGTATTCCATCTCATTAACATGGTCTTTCCAGAGTAGTCAATCTTGTACCACACCCTGGAGGAGCCGCCTGATAGCCCAAATGTGGCGTAGGTCTCACCGTCGGCGCCCTTGGAAACTGTCAAGGTCATTCCCAGCGGAGAACCTGCCTTTTCATGGGTCTTCAGGGCCCTTCCAAGACACGAACCGCCATGGTGGGTGCGTCTTGTGGCTTGTACGCATAAGCATGCCGGCAAGGATGGCATCGCTTGGGTTTTCAAAGCTCTGCCATAACGTGGCACCATCTGATGATAGGACCACAAGATTGCCAGTGCTGAGAAGTTTGGCCGAGGAGTTGCTGCCGGTGACCGTGTTTGCCATCCAAAGTATGTGGTGCCCATTCGTTTCAGACAAGAGAAGGCTGGAGTTGTCAGTCAAAGAAAGCATCGCGGATGAAGCATCACTTATCGGATTATCACGATTGGCGACCCAAACGACGGTGTGCTGGGGGATGTCATTGAACCATATGCCAACATACATATTTTCGGTTGACTTCGAAGGGGAAAAGAAACCTAAGGCGAACGTGCCTTGGTCCGAGATAAGAGTCTTACCAGGATTGAGTGTCACGCCAGGGACAAGCACACTGATAGGTGTGCAGAAAAGCAGAGAATCCAAGGGCCATGAAATCACGAGCAAGATAATGATGCAGTGGAGAGGACGCAGATGCATGCTTAACAGCGAGAGCAGCTTAGGCAACCAGATTTGGTGGAGACGACGGAGAGAAATTAATGGTAAATTACGATGACTAACCTTACAACTGAAATAAGTGCATTGTTGTTCAGTTTTCTTCTTGACAAGAGTCTAGACAGATAGAGAAGTGTGAACAGAGGACAGTTTTTCAATACCGCGTGCTTGGACTGGTGGATCCTAGCGTAACTCTGTCAGCCTATCAACGTCAGAGGTAATTGCCAGAAGGTGACTAGATGACTGTTTGGCCATTCTCCCTCCAGTTAACAAAAACATGATGTTTTGGTCATTAACATGGTGTTCAAACTGTAACATGGAACACTAATTTCTATTATAATATATGCATAAAGCTCAACAATATATAATATTATCAAGTACTTTTCGAGACAAATTTATACATATGATTTTCAAGTATCCAATCTAAATATTTTAAACGATATCACTAGTTTAAGTTTTAAAAGTTTGACTAAAACTATGTCCAAAACGTTAATTTTTATGAACTGGAGGGAGTATTTACTTCTATCTTTAGTTGACTATTTATTTATTTTAGTAACAAGGAAATCCCATAGATGAAAGATATGATTATTTTGTAGAACAAAGGATTGTTGTAGAAAAGGAAAATCTGTTGACAACAGACCTGCAAACCATATCCAACGCTTTTGTTTGGACAGTGGGACCAGGATTCAAACCCACAATGAGAACAAGATACAAATAAACTTAAAGATGACAGCATGCCAATTTTGTTTATCCCCATGGGTTGGTTGTACCCCAATATCATTAGGAATTTTCTTTATCAGCGAAATAATTCCTGCTCTTGAGCCATAACTAAAGCTCAGCATAGCAGTGCAAAACAACCGCAACATGCAGAAAGAGGAAAACAAACCGATTGTATATCTTTCATGAATTCCAAAATCATGAATTAGTTAGTCCTATGCAGAAAACAATTCTCAAATGCAGCGACAACAGCAAGCATCAGATACAATTCTCCATGCTGTCAAAACAACAAGGTACTTGCTTTAGTACTAGGCTCACAGATGCACCAACCTGCGAATTTTTTGTTATGATTTTGCAAAGTCACAACTCAAATGTTTCTATCTTTTCATTAATATGAACATAGATTTCCCAGTGCTACAGCATGGACTCCTGGGCTTTGCGAACAAATCCTTTATTACTTGAAAGCATAGTTCAAAACTAACTAATTTGGTACTCGTCTAACTAAAATATTTAAGTGCCAAGAGTAGTAAACTTGAGAGAAATCAAGCATACAAATTAAACTTGAGAGAAATCAAGCATACAAATACGGATTCCAACCTATATGGGATCTCTTTCACTTTCTCTATGACATATGTATTTACATTCAGAGCAATATCAAATAATGCATATCTTAAAGGGAGCTCCCTTTATACCGTGGAACCCAAAGGAACCCTATATGGTCTTTTCACCGAATCTTTAATAATGTTTCCACTAATCACAAAAAGGGAAGAGATTAAAAGTGTATCTTAGCCTAAGGGGATTTTGATGATTAATAATAAAACAATTAAGGGACTAATGTATGCATCAAGATATTGACCAGGTATTTAGTTCCCAAGGCTAGGAAGAAGGTTAAGGACATTTTCTAGTCTTTTTAGTTATCCAATGATCACATTGAGTATAGGACAACCGTATTATAAAGAGAGGAGTTAGTCAACAGCATGGAAGAAGATAACTTGCTAAGGCCCCATCTTTTTTCGGCTTACGCTTGTGCCAAAACCTGTTTAAGCTTAACTGTCCACAAAAGCTCCGGTGGCAGGAAGCACTGATAAGCTCTGGTCCCCTTCTTTTTAGCTTATGAGATGTGAGCTTATTTGCTACGATGAATGGTGCAATGTGTGTAATACCCTTAAAATTGTTTGTGCTCTGTTTAATTGCTAATACCATTCTTCTCAACTGTTTTGGCACATAATCAATGAAGAAAATAAATTTCAAACATAATAGAGTGCCAAATTATAATAATTTATAAGGGCTACGTCAAATAATGACAAGATCTAAATGTCTTCTTGCCATCAAAAGGAGTTAGAAGATATCAAGAGCACCACATCATACAACCATACATCCTCATGCTACCAAACTTGTAGCAATATAATCACGCGTTGTGTCCATGATACCATCATCTATAGGTGTAGTATGGTCCACGCCTATTGGAGCTGGCATGTCCTCCATAACATATTCTCCTCTCTCGAACCTATCAAAATGTGCATCACGTAGAGCACTATCACGAATAAAATAATGCAAACACATGCATGCGATAATAATCATATTTTGCTTCTCAACCAGGTAGCTTGGTGTGCCACGCAGAATTTGTAATTTCATCTTGAGAACACCAAAATACTTTTCGATGACATTTCGTAGAGATGAATGACAATGGTTGAAAATCTCATTCATCCCAACTGGAGCTACTTGTGTAAATTCAGGTACATAGTACCATTGTCCTTTGAATGGAGCTAGATAGCCAGTTTGATTTGGATATCCGGAGTCAACAAGATAGTATTTTCCTATAGTTAGAGTAAAAAAATAGCACACATTACATAACTGAGGCTATTAGCAAAATAAAAGATATAAAAGAAATACAAGTGAGTTACCTTGGGGGATGTGGATAATCATCATATTCCACCAAAGCATCTGACCACACACGTGTGTCATGAACAAATCCAGGACATCCAGTGACCACAAATGTAAAGCTCATATCAAATCATATATTTCCATGATATTTTGACTTGTATAACCATGCCTGTTAATGTGCACCACTTTGAGATGACTTGGCACTATGATAGGAATGTGTATCCCATCTATTGCTCCAATTGCATTCTTAAAATGATGTCAAAATCTTGGTTTTCTAAGTCTAGGATGAACTGTAGTGAAAGTAGGATCTACTAGTTTGATATAATCATTAGCCATGCGGTCCAAATACTCTAAAATCTCAGTAAATTTTATACTAATGATAGATGCACAATGTTCAAATCGGTCTGCACCATTACTATTAGACTGAGGTGGTCCATATGTCCATAAAAAGAGGGCTAATGTTTTTTTAGAGCAAATGTTATGAGTTGACTTCAACTGATAGTTATTGACCAAAGTGTCATGTAACATGAAAAACACTACCTCCTTATCCTAAACATGTCATAGAACTATTTTGGATCCTTCAACTTCTCCTCAACCCACTGAATCCTTGTCATGAAAGCTATTTTCCTTAGCGTGTAAGGAGCCTTCCGACCATTTTCATGTACGATACAAGCAAGAAGAAGTAATAATAGATCTGACTCTTCTTTTAAAACATCAGATAGTACATCATCAACACTTGATTCACTAGAACTTGGGCAAAACATCTGCTATTGTACACACAAAAATTCAACACATGAGTTCAAATCAAATAAATAAGATAGGTTCATAATAGTACAATCTCACGTAGGTTCAAATCAAATAAACAACATAGTTCATAACATTACAAGTTCACTAGACAAATACAAATAAGGAGGTTCAAAGGAAATAGCGCATAAGGTACTAACGAGATATCTAATGCTTCTTCTCCTCCCATGTCCTGTTGAGCCATGCAAGCCTAACATGAGGTGCATCCAAAGTGGTAAACACATGGCAACATTCCTTTTTCATAAAGAGTTGTGTTGTATAGAAATGCTCATCGCTCCCTAGCTCAGCTCCATCCTAAACCACTAAAGCCAACATGTCTCTAATCTCCTACCTCATAGGATCAACAGCCACTTTAGATGTTCCAGAATTTTTGCTCTCTATTTGGTCTAAAATACAGTCAAGCCTAATGGTATTGTCACTTGTGAACTTTGATGGCATAGGACTAGGCGAATAAGGCATGACTCTCTTCTTTCCACCCTTCTTTCGCACATTCTGAGCCATATGAGAGGGTCCTCATGGCACGCTTGCATGATCATTTGTAACACTATGAGCATAAAAAATAATTACCATTTTATCCTCTCTATCAAATGGAGCAATCCAAAACTTGGCCACTTCTAGAGATTTCTGTAAAAATTTATCATAAAAGAACATTACACTACATAAACATTATGAAAAAGAGGAATTAAGGGAAATAATATGAAAGCGAGCATATCTATATCTCTAAAGCCCACCAATCATCACTGGCGGCAATGGTGTTACTGACGGGATCTCTTCCTAGGGCGGATGCATGTTGGTTCGATGACTTCCAAATTTGTAGTCCTTTTTTTGCGTCTCCCATCTATTTTTGAATTTTTTGCGCTCATAATTTCTCTTTGTCTGCTAATTGAATTTGGTGATCAAATTGTTGTACCCAACATTGTTCAAACATTGGTTAAGTCAATTATTAGCTCGCAGTTCCTCCACACATATGTCAAGAAAAACCCTATGAGCAACAACATCCCAAGTTGCTTTCCCAGATTTCCCTTTATCCACGTATGAACATGGCATAAATATAAATATCTCATTGTTAAATCTTTTGCATCATCTAATACTATATAGCTCATCAGCGCATACATATACAAGCAAACAAAATTTCCAAATTTTTGCATCATCTACTATTGCATAGCTCATCGGTGCATACTGATACAAGCAAACACAATTCCGAATTTTGCATTATCTAATCATCTAATAATGCCAAAAAAATTCAAACACGTTAACAATCTGAGTGCATACACATTCATACACCAGTATTTGCATCTATATTTCCAAATATTCCACCAAAGTATTGTGTCAATCTCAGTGCATACACATTCATACACCAATATTTTCAAATACAACAATCTCGGTGCATACAAATTCAAACATTGAACAATCCCAAGCAAACCGAGCCAACAAAAAGCTTTGAACAATCGAGCGACACACATGAACTAGTCTATACACCAATATTTGCATAAGTACCTACATTGAATAAATGATTTTTTTTACCTTGCACCTCAGGGGCCGATGGTTGTTGGAGGAGGAGGCTCGAGGAAGATGAGGCGAGGAGCACGGGTCGACGGTTGTTGGAGGAGGAGGCTCGGGGCATACGAGGTGTGGAAGGCCGGCCTGGTCGGGACGACATTGGCCTTGTCAGATCTGTGGCGGTGAATAGAGGAGGGAGGGAGGCGGACGGGGCGGCTACAACCTCGGGATTAACTGGAGCTTGAGCGGAGGCGAGCGAGCTCAATTGGCCTGTAAGGTCAGTGTGGAGGGGCAGCGATATCGGTGCGGTGGGTCGGCAAGGTCAAGGTAACGTTGGGCTTGCCAGATCTGTGGCAGTGAACGGAGGGGGGAGGGAAGCAGACAGGGAACGGTCGCGACCTTAGGACCGGCGGGAGCCTCAGCGGAGCTAGCTCGGCACCGGCAGTAGTTGTGGCCAAGGTGGGTAGATCTGGCCAGGACCGCGAGAGCGGGGCGAGCTCGAGTCTGGTGGACCATTGACGTAGGGGAGGAGACCGTCCGAGGGAGGAAGAGGGGAGAGGAGCGGCGTTGGTGACAGGGATGTGTGGCGTACCCAATTTTTAAGCCGGATACTCCCTTGTGATTACTGTACCGGTCCCTGGACCAGTAGCCGGTACACACAAGTTAACCTATATATCATCGACATACATATGAATTTAAGTACATAGACCGTGAAGGTAGAATGTCTGATAACTGTAGCCCAATGGCTATAAACTTGCAGCAAAAAAACAAGCGATGATGTGGCCCATCAATATGCCATACCTGACAGGCAACTGACTGGGGTTACGCCCTAGCTTTCGCGTTCTTATTCGTTTCTTCGAAATTGATGTCTCTTTCGTCTGGCCAAATCAACAAGCCAGGTGAGTACATTGAATGTACTCGCAAGCTATTCCCACAGGAGGAAATATACGGCAATATTTCATGCAGGGAATAGATCAAGGAATAGCTCTACCTTATGTTGCTGGTTGTGCGGAAATGTAAGTTTTCATAGTAAGTACGATAGTAAGTTTCAAAGCTAGTTTGAAAACAGAAGTAATTCATAGTAACCATCATCGTTCGAGGTAGAATCCGCTACCTCCCTTATGCCTTTCCTCAGCGTGATAGCTCAGCCTATCACGCCTACCCTTTTCAGCTCCACTCGCACTACCCCGGGCAGTGCAGCTAGCCTCATCTTCTGCAATTCCTGGCTACCATCCATGTAGCGTAAATTGCACTCTGTGGACACATCATGCCCACGTCCTTAATCCCATTTCCCAGCTTTCACAAACAAAACTTAGTCTAACCAATGTGTGGCCTTGCCAGTTCATGTCCATGTCCGAGGACGTGGCTATTCGAATAGTTTTTAACACTCTGCAGAGGTTGTACGGCTTTACCCACAAGATGTAGGTCACCCTGGGAGTACTTTGTAAGTATACTGACAAGGTTATTACAACGAGACCTTTCGCCCGTGTTCACACTAGGGCCGGACCCGCTAAATGAGACTTACCTCAACTCCGATTGTGCCCAGGCAGCCTGACACCACAATCCGGAGAAACGCTCATCTTTGTGTCGAATCCTTACCCACGTCTAAATGGAGCTCACTAAGAATCTCTACCCATGTAGCATCGTGGAGATTCTCTAGGGATCCATATCCTACCTAGCACTTTTTTCTTACTTCCTACGGGTCCGAACCCTAATATTAGGCAGGTTACCGAGTCAAGTCCTTCCCATAAAGGACATGTGGACGTACGGTAGGGGAACTGATTCAGCGGCACTTAGGTTCAGTCCTTAACTGATTCGAGCAAGACTCTATGTCCAACCATCACCTCAGGTAGCAATCGGTTACCCTACCATTTCATGCCTCAGGTAGCAACCGGCTACCCTACAATTCATTACCTCAAGTAGCAACCGGCTACTCTACCACCCCAAACACCCTTAGCATTCTTGCCTGAATCCGAATCCTCCATCATTTCTTTTGGGATTTTGGTAAGCATTTCCTTTTTAAAAAGATTTCCTCAGAATGTATAAACAAACCGAGGGTTTTTGTTCCCGTACCCCTTGTACCGATAAAACTTAGTTTAACTACAGCAGGTCTAAGCACGGCTAAGGCCTATAGTCCTAATTAGTTTATCGGTCGGATGATAACCGACTAAATAATCCTAGGGATACAAGAAATGGATTTCAGAACCTACCTCATATGCAATTACTTGGCATAACTATGCTAGCATAAAATAATGTTGATATCAACATAGCATGCAGGTTTGCAAATAAAATACTTAATGTTCACAAGTATGGGATTCAACATGGTCAAAGTGGGAATGCTTGCCTGGCAACGTTGGCCGGGTCTCAGTCTTGAACTCGATTCGACAATCGTCCGAAAACCTTCACGCGGTAACTCCTATCGTTGGTATCTACACGTCAAAAGAACGGCGAATAAATAAATGGTGCGAGGAAGAACCAAATGAAAGCCAACATACACTCATGAACTTGAGACATGTGCTTCGGACCTAGTTAGTCTCTTAGGGTTTGCAAACCAGCGAGAAGGAGTTGAGTTCCCATGCAATAACGATTCTTGAATAAGGGGAAGCCTTAGGTTGTCACGGCAAAAGTTTATCGATCTTAGGGCTTCTGCTGTGATCGGATTTCGGTGGCTTCTGTTGAGTCAGAACGAAAGTGTGTAGGGTTTGTAGGGAGGTGGGAAGGAACTAGCTTTACATGAAATAAGGGTTTTCAGACCAACGTGGTTAGTATCGCATGAAATGACGGATTACTTTTGCTTTTTATTTATGCAAGATAAATTGTCTACTATGACGAATATTGAATAACCCAGTTAACTCATTACTCCTATCGCTTTCGATACTTGGACCCTTGGTGTTATACGGGTTTCCCAATGTTATATTTTATTGTAGGGATAACAGAAAAAGAATCGACTAGTTTAGGTTTAATTTGAGGAAGATGCGTGCATATGCTCTTAATGTTATTTGTATTCAAACTTGACCTCGAGGTAATTTTGAATGTTAAGGAAGCGGTTTGGTGGATTGTTTTGGAAGTTTCATGATTTTAGGACTTGATTTGGAACCTTTCCAGGGATATATCTATGGGTTCGAAACACATTCAATCTTTAAGTTCTTTAATTATTTTCAGAACTCCTAAAAGTGATACTGGGAAAGAGTTCACGAAATTATGAGAATACTTGATTCGGACTGGTATTTTATAATGTACTAATGTCCAAAGTTCTTCTACCTAGAAGTCACGTACTGATTAGCCTCATGCCTTTACTTAACTAACCGGAGTCTCAGCAGTTAGCGAATAGCTAGGTCTGGACCGGTCATTAGCTCATTAATCACACTCGGTTACATGCCACAGTGGAAGGAAAAGTCAGGGAGCACAGATGGCCGAGGGAGAGGGAGATGAAGATGGGGACAGCGGCTCTGCTCACCGAGAGCGCTCGTCGGTGGCTTACCAGTGGTAACGGAATGCTGGTGTCGGCGGTGAGCGGCGAGGGGCGGAGCGGCAGTGGTAGCTCCTTGCCGCGGCCGTCGGGGGTCTGCCACGGCAGGAACAAGGGCAATGGCAGCAGCCACGGGCTGCCACGGCAGGGACAAGGTGGCAACCTGCCAGCCGTGGGCTGTCGCGAGCTGCCACGTTGGGGAAAACTCCCGCGTTGCCGCCGCGGTGGGGAAGGTGTGGCAGAAAAGAGCTGCTGGTGGCTTGCCGCGGCAGGGCCAGGTGGCAGCGGTAGTTGCCACGAGCTGCCGCGGCAGCGCGGGCCAGAGAGGGGGAGTACGGCAGTAGGAGTGGCGGTGCTACGCCGGGCAAGGAGAGGTCCGGCGGGTGTGGGGGCCCTGGTCAAGCGGCGATGGTATTCTCACCGGTGGAGACGAGCCGATGGCAGGGAGACAGAGGTGACTGGCGGCGGCTGAGGCGGCGCCAGAGTGGCTGGTGAAGGGCAGTGGTCGGAGGCAGCTAGCGGCAAGAAAGGGGAAAAGCAGGCGGAGGCTCTATCGGCGGCGATGGCCGGGGCGAGGTCGGGGAGACCAGGGGGGGTGACTTGGCGGTGCTGGCCGAGGTTGATGGCGGCGAGGTTGTTCGAATCCAACCGGCGGCGGCTCTAGAGTGGCTCGGGTAGCTAGAGTCTGGTCCAGTAGAGGAGAGGGGCGCCGGAGAGCAGCTGTGCTCACCGAGGTAGCGGCGGCGGCGCTTGGGGAAAGATGTGGGGCAGCTCAGCTTACTCTGGAGGGGGCTCGCCGGCTGTGGCGCGGACCTTATCGGCGCCGGGGAAGATTGGGCCCAGGGTGCGTTGGAGGGGAGCGGAGATAGCGGTGGTGGCTCGCCCGAAACAGAGGAACGGCGGCGGCGGGGAGCGGGGGCACCTGCGGTGGCGGCCTGAGCTCGGAGAACAGAGGCGGATCGGGGCGACAGATCTGGTGAGGCTCACCAGCATGGGGAAGAGGGAGCAGAGGTGCCGGGGCCTTCTACGCCGGTGGCGACTTGGTAAATTCCTTCGGTGGCAAGCGGCGGGTTCACCGAGCGGAGCGGTGGCGCGGCCGATGTTCTAGCAGATCTGGGCGGGGCTTTTCGGCAGTTGCCGTGGCACGCTGCGCCGGAGAGGGAGTGGCGCTGGTGCTCCCCGGGATGGTAGTGCGTTGCGGGAGAGGGCCCCGGGAGCGGCGGCGTCAAGAGGCGGCCGAGCAAGGTTGCTCACGGGAGGGGACTCGGCCTTGGCCGGCGTCGGCTCCTTGCCGTGGTGAAAAGAGCTGCCGCAGGAGGAAGAAATTGCTGCCGCGGTGCCGTGGTGGGGAGGGAGAGGCAGCTCGGTTGGGAGCAGTGGAGAGGATTGAGGTAGAAGGAGAACCAGGAGGGAGGTAAGAGCTTGAGCGTATGGGAGCTCGGGGCAGCTGACTTTGGCTAGAAGAAGAAATGGAAAGAAGTGAGCTTGAGGGGTAGGGGTGAAGAGTAGATGGATGGGGAAGAAGCTTGGGCTGCTCGGTTGGGGAAGCTGGAACTTGAAGGGGAAGAGAGGGGAGAAGATGAGCTCTGGATTGAAGTTTGAGAGGATGGAGAGCTCGGTTTGTGCTGTGGTAATTGAGAAAGGAGAAGAGGGAGCCAGGGGAAAAATATCTAGGGGAAGGAAGATGGGGTTCGGGAATGGAGCTGTGGACGCACATGGTGGTAAGGCTAGAGTATGTCTGGGCACATCCTGGTCACGGTGGGTGCGCGTACCGAGCGGCATGAGACGTCCATCAGCGTCCTTGTGAGTTCTGCCACGTTTGGCACTGAACGGTCCTTTGTGTTGTGCTTGCTATGAATGCCATGGTGTGACATTATTTGGATTTCAACTGTTGGTGAAGGAACGTGAGCTGCCAGCGGGAGTTTAATAGGGTAGGTATGTTGAGGAGTTCGAGGATAGGTTGCACGAGGTCTTTGGTAATTTTTGGCTGAGGTCCACTCGTGAGTTCGGGTGATGGGTGATTTAATCGAAGGTGCTCGGTATGGTTTATCCTAAATTTTTAAATACAACTTACCCATGTTTTATATATTTGGGCTCTTGGGAAGATGAGGATGGTTGTGGTATTTTATCAGAATTTTTGGAAATATAAATCCAGGGGTTGCAGTACAATGCTCTTGTTTGTTCTAAAGTTTATTTATTTTGTTCATAGATATTTTTGTACTGGACATTGGTATTTTATGTTATAATTGAGTTAGGCATATTGTTAGGGTGTCCCCCAATTTATTTCAGCATTTTCGGGAATGCCGGAAAGGGTTTGGCTTCACGGTTAGGGTTTCGAAAGAATTGGAATTTAAACATAAGGAAATGGTCGGAAGCTAGGGTTAGGGTTTTCGAAGCGCGGCAAGGTGGGGCAGAGACATGGAACTCGAGATAAAACATTTATCTCGGCTTGGGACGTGTTGGTGACGAGGTACCGTTGACGTAGTGGCGAATACGGCACGCGCATTGTGTTAAGTCCTTTTACGTGTTAGGGTTATTCCGGGCGCGGTAAGGGGTGGAAGGGTTATGGAAACTCCCGAGGATTCCTTCATCTTGGTCCGGGACTACTTGGTTGCAAGGTGCCGCTGGTGTACCAGCGTATACCATGTAGGTGTTGAGCTAGGGCATTATTGCGTTAGGGTTTTAGCGTGTATATGCATATATAAAAGCAGTATATATGTGCACATGGTCACGATATGGCCTGGCGAGGTAGATGGCATAAGATCGTGCCGTTCGGAAAAAGTTCAGGACACATATACGTTTAAGTTTCACAAGGGTACCGTGTGGGTACTTAATTGTGGATGATCTAGGTTGCACCGTGTTCGTAAAAAGGAGAAGGGTGCCGAGGGTGTGTGTGGCGGGAATGCAAGAGTAAGTAACCACATATGGAATCAGGTGTTGAACGGAGTTGTCCGCGTTGTCGGGCGAAGTTTCGGGAATTAGGGTTTCGACAAAATGGAGATCGATAGAGGTAAAGACAAGGGTTTTCGTGTTTGGCATTTAGCTTCATCATGATTTGAACTAAGGTTTTAGTTAAGTGTATTTTCAGCTATCATTATTAACGAAAAAGTTTTTGTTACCCCTAATTTTTAGGTTTTGGAAAATCGGGGTGTGACAGGATGCTGGTGGTGGAAGCGCTAGTGGCGGGGCCTCATGAGAGAGAGAGGAGAGGAGGGCAGGGAGCGGGTGCAAGTGTTGGGCTCGGGACGGGGGGGGGGAGGGGTGAGGGCAGCGATGGCATCTGTTGTAAATTTTTCCCCAACTCCAAGAGCAGTTTCAAAATTCATAGCATAATAAACTCAGGAAGATACTACACCTCAGCTTCTTGCTACCAATGGGAATTTAGGGGGCTTAAATGTATCGGTTATCCCTTCTTTTTAGCTTCTACCTTCCTGGAGCCATAAGCTAGCAAATAAGCTCAAAAGAAGGGGCTTAAGTGCTCAGTGCAAATCCTTTCTAAAAGTCTTTGGAAAATTCTCTACCCCAAAGTTTAGTGGTTATCCAAAATGTTCGGACTAGTCGGCCGAAATGTCCGAGTGTGTGTGAGAATAGGATCCACCATGCTAAGTGTTGACCCGGACCATCCAAGTGAGGTTCATCCTGAGTATCCGGAACCTTTCAGCACTTCTGTCTAGTTAAGTTCCTGTTTTCTGGAACTTTAGAGTGAGATTTTCCCAGACACTCCAAGTAGAGATAAAGCATCTGTACCGAAGCCCTAGCTTTGTTCAAACCTTCTGAGGGAAGTCCGCGGGAACCTCTGAGCCAAGACTAAGCCTTTGTGCTAGTGCTTTCTGAAAGATCATCTAGGCCCCTAATTGGTTTTGATGGTTAATGGCAACTCAAATTGGAATATAATGTTTACAATGGGTGTAAGCAGGTTTAAGAGGTTCCAGGAAGAAGGGTCATCAAGGAAAACATGACCACCCAAAAAGTACAAATGTGGTTTCTAGGACAAAGTAATGGTTGTGCTAAGCAGCTGTGTCACAGCTGTGAGGAAGCCGGTGCTGTGCAATGAGTTGCAAGCAAGGTGATGGTGGTTTGATGCGTCAAGAGCCATGAATACAGTTGGTGGCCGGTAAAGCCTAGATTTGCTAGTTTCTTTGAGTCCATAGGAAACACCTGTACTATCAAGAGGGATGAAGTAGTAATATTTTATGGAGGTTCTTTTGCTCAATGCTCAAGGTGTTGGACAGTGGCACTGATGCTTTGAGGTCAGTGGCCCTGTGTCAACAATTTTGCACAAGTGTGAGACTGCCTTGCGTTAGCACTCTGCAGTGCTAGCAGTAGAAAACCCGAGAGGTTAGAGTCACCGGTGTGACGCAGCTGTGTCACAGGTGGTCTAGCGCTCTATGACTCAAGTACATCTCTGTACCAAGGGAGAGTTTGTAAATGCTAAGGGAACTGCACTGCGATGGTTTGTCTGCTGGGTCAGAAGGCTGTCGGAGGTTCTCTCCTTATTAGGGATCAGAGTTAGTTGTGCGCTGAGGGCATGTGATGTGCCAAGATCAAGCTGAGTAGTTAGGCTACGTCAGTTAAGGGTTCATCTGTGTGTGCCTCCAGTGACACAGGTGTCGATCTGCCTGAGCCGGTTATAGTTGGGCGTTGTGACTGGTTGTGTCACTGGTGTCTGACACCGGTGACTTACTTAATCCTACGTGGCAACAGTGTAATGGTCAGATGCCTGTGAACCCTGTAAATAGGGGACCAGGGGAGGTCTTCGGCCTCAACCAACCAACCAACCTTGCTCAATCCAGTCAATCACATTCGACCGTTGCAAGCCTCTCACCCTCGGAACAAAAGCTAAACTTTCTAAGAGAGTTAGAGAGTCCTCGAGCAAAGAGCATTGGTTCCTCCAAGAGTCGTTACTGCTGATTCTGTTACTCTTAGAGTGTCTACTCCTAGACGGGTGTAGGAGTTGCTGGTATCACCCAAGCTTATGTGGGCTGAACCAGTAGTTTGTGAAGGTGATCCGAAGTCTACCTGCTGCAATGCTAAAGGACTTCCACAAGCAAAGCAAGAGGCCTGATCACTCAGATACTCGGAGAACAAACACGATTTAGTGCTGGCGAGCTCTTCGGAGTAGCCTCTCCAACGGAGACGTACCTCTCTGAAAAGAGTAGGGAACTTCGGTGAAAAACATCTTGTCTCTCTGAGTACTCTCTGTGTTGCTTTCATTTACTTGCTATATCTGCATGCTTGTGTGTTCTTAGTTATATTCTATTCATCTGTGATAGATCAAATTTTTACCTGTGTTAGCATAGTTGTGTCACAGTTGCTGTAGATCATATATCTTGTCTGTGTCAGCTACCTGTTACACAGCTGCTTAGTCTGATCATCTATTTCTAAGTGTTTAGTTTACCTGTGTTCGCCACCTGTGTGACAGCTACGTGTTAATTTACACATCATATTTTACCTGTGCTGTTCACCTATCATACAGCTAGCTTACCCTTGCAATTAACTAAGTCTTAACTTGACAATCTAAGCTAAAAGAAGTAATTTTAATTAGCCTCCTATTCACCCCCCTCTAGTCGGCACCTTCGGTCCTTTCACTTTCTTTCATCCAAACCTTCGTAGTCTGGCACCTCCGAGAAAACCAAGTTGGCTTTGTTTTTTAGTATGTTTGGTACCTCCAAGTGAGGATCTCTTAGAACTTTCAAGTCAATTTGTGTTTCGTGATAGAATGGTTGTTTTAATTCGAAACCTCTGAGTTGCTTCGGTCTCTACCATAAGAAAAAGGGTTTCGCATCGGTAAACCTTTTAAGAAAAGAGCATGATTCGGTGCCGGCTTTAATCACTGGATCAAGCTTCCTTAACGGAGACGTAGAGCATCACCAAAGGTTTGAACTTCGATAACAAATCACGTGTCTTTTGTATGCTTGTCTCCTTGTACTTCTCTATACTTGTTTCCTTGCTTATTTCTATCACTTGCCTGCTAAAAATTGCGTAATGCTGTAGAATTTGTTATGTAGAATTAACTTTGATATTAATTGTCTGAGCATATCCAACAAATAAAATAACCATCCCAGTATAGCTTCCATTCTTATCTATTTAAACTAAGAACAAGCATCATAGTCTATTCTTATCATAATTGTAACATAGCAGTCTGGAAGAGTTTTGCACATACACATGAATCTTAGGAACAGATGAATTGCCTTACCAGAAATGACTTTGCCGAACCAGTAGTAGGACAACACAACATATCTTGAGCATTACAACACATGAGGATCACCAAGAACAATAGAGCATAAGTATAGTTCCGAGCTAGGCCGTCCAACATCATCAAAAGCATATGGAATAGACTCACGCCCTAGCAAATGAACAAGTGGCAAACCGGTAGATTTCCATGTGGTTATAGGGGTACCTGTGGAGAGGAGAACCCGCGGCGGCGGTTGTTGGGAGGAGGGAAGCGTCCACGACGCCATCGATGGGGAGAGGAGCGTCCACGGTGGCGGTGGTTGTTGGGATGAGAGGAGCGTCCACGGCGGCGGTTGTTGGGACGAGAGGAGCATCCACGGTGGCAGGGCGGTCAGGAAGGCATCCATTGCGGCAGCGGCAGGGGCGCTAGGGTTCACGGTGGGTGGTGGCCACAACGATGCTCTTGTGGTGAGGAGGCACCGCTGCCAGTCAGAACAGAAGAGCAAGTCTAGGGTTCAACGCGCAGTGAAAAATTTCAAGTCCCGCGAGCACAAATATATAAATAGAAGAAGTCATCACGGACGGGCAAAACGATTAGCCCGTCAGTGATGACTTGCCAACCCTATGCAAAGAATTCATCACTGACGGGCGCAGATGTGACCCATCTGTGATAGCAATTTCATCATGGATGGGCCACATCTATGCCCGTTAGTGATGACCTGACTAGCGGCGGGAGGGCAAGTCATCACTGACGAGCGTAGATGCGACCCGTCCGTGATGAAACAGTTATCACGGACGGGTCTCCTCTGTGCCCATCAGTGATGACTTGACTTCCACTGGCTGGGCAAGCCATCACGGACGGGCAATCCTTCCGGCCCGTCCATGATAATAATTTCATTAGTGATGACTTGTCATGTGCCGGTGGCAAGTCACCACGGACGGGCCAACCTTCGTGCCCGTCAGTGATGACTTGACCTGTGCCAGTGGACGTCATCACGGACGGGCTAATGTTTTCGCCCGTCCGTGATAACAATTTCATCACACTGAATCGATCTGCATACTAAAATGCAGATTCAGCAAGGCCAGTTTCAACTTAGTGAACTTACTGAATCTGCATTTCAGTATGGAGATTCAGTATGTTCAGGCTAAAATAGCACTGTAAATACAACAATTAGAGTACTGATCATTTAATTGAAGTAAATGTCCAACAATAAAAATTTGGGACCATATGGAACAAAATACAAATAGGTATTGACAATATGTACATCAAAGTACCCAATTTGACAATTTTAGTCGTCATCGTCGTTGTCAACTAGCTTTTTTCCATTATATGTTAGTCCTTCATTATGATCTCGACGTACGTATGTTGGCACATCATCAATTGGTTCTTCATCATCACTTGATTCTTCGTCTTCACAATTGGGTTCCGGATCGTCAAATTGGTTGTAGTCTTCTTCATCAACTACACGTCAACTCCAATGATACTCCTTTTTCCATTCCTCACAACGTGGCGCTTCTTATTTGATGGGTCGACTATGTAGAAGACTTGGGCAACCTGTTTAGCGAAGATAAAAGGCTCTTCTATTGACCCAAAACTCTCTAGATCCACGGTAGTGAAGTTCTGATCTTCCACGTGCACATCTTTGAGATTCACCCATCGGCATCGAAACAAGGGGATCTTGGTGACTATGTAATCAAGTTCCCAAATCTGTTTGATTATGCCGTAGTAGTTGCACTTAATCCCTCGGGGACTACGGGCTTTTACCCGAACCCCACTGTTCTGGTATGTGCTTTTTCGGTCTTGGGCGTCCATGTAAAATGTATATCCGTTGATCTCGTACCCTTACCATGTCACGACGTTCGCGATGGGTCCTCTTGCCAACCATCCAGCTACATCTTCTTCTTCAGTTGAAGAGTTTTTATTGTAAAAATAGTTCTTCAACCACTGGTTGAACCCGATGTTGTGTGTTTTCGTGATCCAAAATTTGGACTTTTTCGGATTCTATTGGCGTAACACTTGCTTGTGAATTTTGATATATGGATCCACCAATGACATGTGTTGCAAGACCGTGAAATGAGCTCTATCGAACTCTGTTGTATCAGAAGGTTAGTAATTTTTCCTTTCGATTGTCCTGACGCCAGCGAGCCTACCCTCGTGCCGAGAACGGGGCACACCTATGGGATGGTGTTCAGCCATGTAATCCGTGCAAAACTCGACGACCTCTTCGGTAGCATAGCCTTCGATGATGCTCCCTTCCAGCCGGTATCTATTACGAACATAGCACTTCAGAATTCCCATGTACCTCTCGAACGGGTACATGCTATGTAGGAACACGGGTCTCAACATCTGTATCTCGTGCACAACACGGATCATCAGATGGATCATGATATCAAAAAATAACGGAAGGAAGTACATCTCTAGTTGGCATATTATAACAGTAATCTCGTACTGCAGTTTAGATAGTCGCTGTGGATCAATTGACTTCTAAGAGATCATGTTGAGAAAGCTACACAGGTTTGTGATTGTCTCGCGGACTTTAGGTTACAAGATACCTCTTATTGCAACAGGTAAGATTTGTGTCATCATCACATGACAGTCATGAGACTTCATGCCTATTAATCTCAAGTCTTTCATTGAAACAAGTTTCTTTATGTTTGTCAAGTAACCAGATGGAACTTTCACCCCAAAGAGGCACTGGCACAATTCCCATCTCTCAACCTTGCTAAGAGTGTAGCAAGCAAGAGGGTGTATGTTTTACCTTTCTTCGTCATTTGTGGTCCTAGCTCTGGTCTGATACCCATTTCTTGCATGTCAAGGTGTGCCTTCACACCATCTTTTGTCTTCTCTAGAATGTTGAGCAAGAGACCAATCAAGCTGTCGTACACATTTTTTTCGACGTGCATGACATTAATGTTGTGACGGATATTTAGCACCTTCCAGTACGGCAAGTCCCAAAATACGGATTTCTTTTTCCAGATGCCTGGCCTCAGCTTCTGTTGCCTTCCAAACACAACATCGATATCTTTCACAATTTCATAGATTTCTTCACCTTTTTTTGTGCGGGGCGCTCCCGTATCTCGACTTCTCCATTGAACTGTTTCTTCCACTTCCTCCAAATGTGATCGTTTGGAAGGAACCGATGGTGACCCATATATACGATTTTACGCGAGTGTGTCAAGAAATGACTCATTGTTTGTTCTAGGCACACAACACATGCTTCGTGTCCTTTCACAGTCTGGCCAGATGAGTTTCCATAAGCAGGATAATCATTCACGGTTGTGAATAACAAGGCGTGTAGGTTGAAGTTCTCTTGTTTATCTGCATCCCAGACTTCCACCCCGTCATGCTAAAGTGTTGCTAAATCTTCCTTCAGTAGTTGTACATACACATCAATATCATTTCCAGGTTACTTAGGCCCTTGAATGAGTACGGAGAGATGTATGTACTTATGCTTCATGCACAGCCATGGAGGAAGGTTGTAAATACTGAGGAGGACGGGCCATGTGCTGTGTCGGCTGCTCATGTTACTGAATGAATTGATTCCGTCCGTACTCATCCCAAACCTTATGTTCCTCGGCTCCTTACCGAATTCTGGAAATACCCTATCGATAGTCCTCCACTGGCATGCGTCGGCAGGGTGTCTCATTATTCCATCTTCCTTACGCCCCTCTGAGTGCCAACGCATCAGCTTTGCCTCTTTCTTATTAGCGAACAAACATTTCAAACGGGAAACGATCAGAAGATTCCAAGCCACCTTTGCTGGAGGCCCCTTCACCACACCCCCACCTTCATCCTCGTCATCATGAAAATTTTCTTCATTTGTAATACACTTGTATCGGGATGTCTTGCACGACAGACATCTATGCAGGTTCGTGTACTCTTTGCGGTACAAAATACAGTCATTCGGACATGCATTTATTTTTTTACTTCTAATCGAAGAGGGCATATAACCTTCTTGGCCTTGTAAGTTGTTGTTGGTAACATGTTCCCTTCCGGAAGAATGTCCTCCAGGAGCACCAACAACTTTGTGAAACTTGTGTCCGACCAGTTATTGCTTGCCTTGATCTTCAACAGTTCTAGCGCGACAGCCAATCGCATGTGCTTCGGTTTGCATCCCAAAAACAAGGGTATTTCCGAGTCTCCCAACAAGCCTAAGAACTCATCGTACTCTCTTCCACCAAGGTTCGTCCCTTCCGCGTCACGCAACATTTGGTCCAAATCATTGTGTACGTCAACCATATCCTCATTTGAGGATTCCGAATTGGCTTCTTCCACCGGTTCGTCGAGCGACGCAACATGTCCAGCCTCGACTTCTACCCCTTTGCCAACACCCACTCCTACCTCTTCGCCACTTGGGATGACTTCTGCCTCTTCGCCAGTGGCAACTTCTTCCTCCTCGCCGTGACTTGTCCAACAGGTATAACCATCCATGAAACCCTTTATAAGCAAGTGTAATTGCAAGTCCTTTGTCGTCTGCACCACCTCCACGTTATTGCAATCACGACATGGACAACACATTTCATTCTTTCTCTTCCTCAACATATCTTCTCGGGCAACTCTAAGAAACCCAGATAAAGCATCTATGTACCCTCTAGTAGCACGATCCCCGTACATCCAACTTTGATCCATCGATCCTATAGTAATAAATGATAGCACGAAATTATCCACTTAATTATAAAGCTTGATCATATACAATTAGTGTTACTTTTGCTACGTACAATTCAATCCATCGACCACATTAATTGATTACTAAAATATGAGAATTCTATTATGAAAAGTGGAGTATTTTTGCAATAGGATTTACAACTTCTACCTATCTAGCTTATCCAAGATCCACAAGTAAATTGGTTTAAGGTTCATAAATTTTATTAACAAGAGCATAAAGGCTTTCATTCTAGAAATTTGGCTTAATATCCAAAGGGCCGGTTTCTATTTAAGTATGAAATTATAATGGATAAATACGAAGGCTTTAATCTACATCCTTTAGGGAATATACACATTTAATAAATGATATAGAGAGAGCAATTACTAATCTCTCGTCTCCAACTCAAAATATAGCACTGTCCCCTTCCAAATGTGACCCCTAGCTCTCCTCTCACCAAATTGCCCACAAATCACGCTTCTCGGCAGCCGCAACCTTGCTCTGGACGCGAGGAGGCGCCGCTGCTGGTCGAAACTTAGGAGCAAAAACTCGGGTTCGACGCGCGACGAAAATGACAAGTCGCCCGGTTAGAAACCTATATAGAACAATTCATCACGGACGGGCCAAATACAAACCTGTCAGTGATGACTTTCCCGCCATTACAAGGACTTCAACACTAACGGCCCAGAAAATAACCCGTCAGTGATGATATATGTGTCGGGCTCATGGGAGACTAATCACTGATGGGTGGGTAATACTCACCCGTCAGTGATGACAGTCTTAGTCGTTCGCCTAGAGCAGGATCATCACAGACGGGTTGTATTTTCACCCGTCTGTGATAAGTCATCACTGACGGGTAGACATACGACCCGTCTGTGATCGAGAGGGTTGTATTTTCACCCGTCTGTGGTATGTCATCACTGACGGATAGAAGTACGACCCGTCTGTGATGATCCTGCTCGAGCCGTTCGCCCGAGGTAGTCATCACTGACGGACCGGAAAATAACCTGTCAGTGATGATGTGGGAAACTGATCACTGACGGGTTAGTATTACTTACCCGTCAGTGATGATAATCTTAGCCCAAGGACTCAGCAGGATCATCATAGACGAGTTGTGTTTTTACCCGTCTGTGATAAGTCATCACTAACGGGTAGAAATGTGACCCATCTGGGATGAGACTTACATACCAGGCAGTGTTTTCTATGCATGTTTCCTGGCCTCATCAGTTCATTTTGGTTGCCACCTCTGAAAAACAGAATAACATCCCAGCTGCATGTACAGCCTCTGCACAGCCCCAGCATGCACAGGACAATATATATCACAAGCATCCACAACACAAATTAAAGAATTTTCTGCATCTCAATTCCACATCTCAAATTTAACAAGTCCACATCTCAAATATATATATGTACAACACATTCGACATTGCACAAGTTGCTAAAGAATTTTGCACATCTCAAATATGTTTCAAAAGAACAATACATAATCAGTTTCATATGGAAACGAACTATCTAGGGCTTGGTTCATGGGTAGAAAGTGTTAGCTAGAGTGTTTACACACTAACTAGAAATGAACGCATTAGAATGCGACATCTGTATGTGCACTCTCTCTTATGCTCAGGCTTCATCCTGACCTCTGATCGAAGCACACAATCATGTCAGTCACAATTCACAATTTAGCACGGTATAATCAGCATATAACAAAGTAGAGAGGTTCGGAAGGTAATAGCTAGCGGAAGGCGTCTGATACATCACGTAGTTTTCTTGTGCAGTGTAACCGCAATAGAACGTCGTCACCATTGTGACATTGCGTTTACATTGCACAAGACACTCTTTCCAAAAAAAGTGTCTTGTGTAGTGCAGCGCAGTGTCACAAATACGACGGAGATGAAGACAAGTGCCTGCGCATATACAGGGTTAAAAACAAGTTAATTCAGTTAGGGGTTAGAGCATGTCTAATTCTAGCAATGAACCTAGTATCAGACCTACGCAAACCACACTTAGCACACACATTTAGCACAGCACTTAGATCACATGAGCTAGATGAAAGCTTGATTTTCTTTTATAGGAACATTAAGTTCTGATTATCATGTTATATAAGATTAGCTTATGCCATTAACTTAGCAGCCCTAAGAATCTCGGTTAACACCACCATGGGATGATCAACAGAGCACATGCGCATATAACTATTCAGTACGTTGGCTACAAGCATCAATGAGTAGGCCAAATTCTAGTTTATCCAGCAATTAGCATTAAGATGACCAAACTAACCTTCCATGCATGTCGAGGGGAGAACGGTGGCCTCCACCGGCGCCGACGCTGCTGCAAGGCGGAGGAGCGGCCGCCGGCCTCGAGGAAGAGGCGGTGACCGGATCCGGGCTCGAGGGGGCTCGGGAAGGAGGCGACGGTCGGATCCGGGCTCGAGGAAGAGGCGGCGACCGGATCCGGCTCGGGGGGCTTGGGGAGGAGGCGGCGGCCATAGCGCAGTGCGAAAGTAAGCTAGGGTTCGAACACGGCAAAAATAACTAGGTCCCGCATTTATACATAGAAGAAGTCATCATGGACGGGCCAAAATTATGCCCACCAGTGCTAGTTTGGTCATCTTTGATGGGTCAGTTTTCTACCCGTCCGTGATGACACTGCAAGTCATCACTAACAGATAGTTTTCCTACCCGTCTGTGATAAATGATGTTCTCACTGACGGGCGGAAAATCTACCCGTCACTGAAAGTCATCACTGACGGTAGCTTTCCTACCCGTCAGTGATGAAATCTTTGATAATAGCCTTGAGGCTCATCACATATTCATCACTGACGAGTAGTTTTCCTACCCGTTAGTGAAGTGATTTCACCACTGACGGGCACGGGCTACCCATCAGTGATACCGATCCTGGATGACGTTGTTTGTAGTAGTGACATTCTCCATCAGCCATAACCTGCCATGTAATGTTAATCTATACTATGTACAAAAATACGAGTTAAGGTTTGACGTACTTCATCCCGACTATCCAATTTAATTTAATAGCTTAGAAATTTAGTTGAATCATTCAAAATTATGTATTAATTATGCGCAATTAACACGCTATTAATTCAAAGTCATATTCTTCCCTTGCTCCTCTCTTTCACTATTAACTTCATGTTTTGATATTCATGGTGCAGCAGATATGACAAGGAGTAAAATGCATGTTGTTGAATCTAATGATGAATAAATGATAGAGGAACAGATCGAACAAGATAATTGCACTCAACAAGATGCTTCACCTGATCTCCAATCAATAACTAGTAATGTTGAAGAAGGCTTCACAGACAGTGATGATGACAATGATGCTAATGAGCAAGGTAATTCTGAAGTTATTCAATATTCATTATAGGAGACTATTATATGTCATTATAAGAGGTAATTGTACATTGAATATTTTCTTGTCAAAAGTAATTTTTTTGGTAATGTAACAATGATTAGCTAAAAATGGAGAAAAAAAAGTGGTAAGAGAAAGCTAAAACATATTTGGAACCTTCCAAAAGGGCAAAGGATTGTGGTTCAGTGCAATGATCTAGATCAACCAGTTGGAAAAGAAGCTAGACATCTTAGTAATTTTCTTGGCACAGTTGCTAGGAACGGATCTTTGTGTAGCTTGAGCTACAAGGACTGGAGATCACTAATAGGAGAGAGAGAAATACCAATGAACAAAAAAAGGATATACTTGAGCAAGTAAAGGTAAATCCTTAGTAATTTCGACGTATTTTGCTAACTACTAATAATTTTCCTTATATTTTAGTTGTCTTTTTTTATTGAAATGTAGATGAGGTTCCTTTACCCCGCTCGCATGGAAAAATATATATTAAGAACAATTGAAGAAAGATGGAGGCAACATAAGTCAAATCTGAAAGCACTTTATTTTGATGCAAAAAAGAGCATTGAAGTCAACTACAACAATGTTCCAAAAGGTGTGAGTAAGGATCAGTGGATTGCTCTAGTGAATAATTGGATGAGCCCGAAAGCACAGGTACATATACATTTTGTAACTTTATCATTGGCATGTTGCTCCAATAAATTAGCTTTTCTATAAAATTATGAAGACTTGTGCATAATTTTTCCCAATTATTTCATAGGATATAAGTGAGCAAAATAGAAAAAACTGTGCAAGGAAAAAATCCACACATATGACTGGAACAAAGAGTTTTGCTCGAAACAAGGAAGAGTTGGTAAAATTTTATAGAATCTGACTATATGCATCTCTTTTTCATTCATACCTTATATTTTCATCACCAAATCCTTTAATAATTTAATCATCTATTCAATAGAGAGAAAAAGATCCAGAAAAGAAGTATCCACACAGGGTTTCTTGTACAACCATACACACCAGCACAAAGCCAACAGGAACATGAATGGACATGTGGTATATTTTAACCTCTCAACCATTCAAATGTTACGTTTTGTTTCATGTGTTCTTTTAGTTTACATTGTTCATGTTTTTAGGATGATTTGAAGAGACTCTTAGTGCAACAACCAGATTTAGCAGATAACTGTCAAGGAAAGACTGCTTGGAAAGGAGATGCATTGAATAAAATATTAGGAGAAGACAAGCCTAGGCATGTACATGGTTTTGGACTAGTTCCAAATCCAAATAATTTTTTTTATGTGTCAACTACACGCCGTTTTCAAAACACACATCTTACTTCACTGGAGGATACACCAAATGAAGATATTCTCTCCATTAGACTTCAGGTGGAAAAGTTAGCACAACATATCAAGAATCAAGATGCTGAAGTTCTAGAACTTAAAGAGAAGACAAAAAACATGGAAAGACAAACAAATCAGGTAAATCAAAAAGAACTTCACAATTATTTATATTTTCCACTAATTTTTTATTTATCATTATAGGGAAGTTTAGATCCAATGCCTACACTCCAAGTTGCTCCTTCTATTGATGGAACACATTCAAAAGGAAAGTATGCATCTTTTTCGAGTATATAATAAAGCTTCTCAAAGTTCTTTCAAGTAAATATGGTCTCACTTTTATTTGTTTTTTGCTATCTATAAAGAATATATTGTTCTTGTCCTAGTCAAGAACCCAGTATGGTTGAGCAACTAAATGTGATGGTAGTGTATATAAGTATTATTATATTTCAACTGCAATTCTAGAGAAAAAACTTATTTTCTATTCTTTCACTACAGAGCAAGCAAAATGGTTCACATGATTTGGACTTGCAACCATCAAACGAGTGCTCCACTGCAGATAAGGTTTGTTCATTTATATATTGTTTGGAATCCACCATGGATCATTTTATTACACTTGTATTTTTTGTAATGTCAATGTGTACTATAGTTTATGCCAATCTTACGATGTATATTTCTTATCATAGAACAAACAAACTTTGGTCCAGAATGACAATGCACAACAAGGAAACAAAATTGCTAGTGCATACAAGGTTAGTTCACTCAGCTATTTGGAACTTATGAACATTGTCGACTATTATATTATGTTGGTAATTAATTGTTGCCTATCACTTTAGAATAAGGAAACAGACACCCAACATAACAAAACACTACAAGTAAATAGAGTTTTGATAGCACACAAGGTATCTTTTCAATCATTATATACACATTTATGTTCAACTTTTAGCACTTCAATGTTTATTTCTGATTATTTTACTGCTTGTTATTAGCATGATGTCCAGAACAAAAAGACCTCACAAGGAGCTAGTGCAGCAAACCATGCTAATATATGACATACATCTTCTTAATGTTTTCTTCTCTCTGTTACGCTCTCTCTAAGATTTTAATTGCATTGGATATTAATGTTCCACATAATATGTTTTGTAGAAACAACAATGTGGTTCCGCAAATTGGTTGGGTGCCAATTCAATAGCGGTATGACTGCTTAAGTTTATTTGATACATAATTTTTTAGAAAAAATTCTTTCTCTATAAATTATTTGTTCATGTTATTTTGTTTATCTAATAGGTTGGCACTAAAGTATTCTTGAAGAGCTTGAAAAGTCCAAACAAGGATGTTGCTCTTGCTATATTTGTAAGCAGTGATCCAAAATATAAAATTGATGGTGCTGAAATAACAAATGAGTTCTGGGCAGTGCATGTTGATGCTGCATTCGTGAAAACTGAAGAGTTGATACGAAAACGCAAGAACTACACTATCCTTGGTAATGCGGCAGGAACAAAAATTGCATGGCCTTCAACCTTTGTATGTCACTACTCTTTTGAACTTTTTTACTTTAATAATGTGATTTTCTTTCTTCTTAACAGTTTGTTAATGGATTCCAATTTTTTGTTGTAGATTGAGAAGATAAATGGATGATGATATGGATTACATGTTGATTGCAGGGTGGAGAATGGTGTCATTGTCGGATGATCTTTCTATATTTTTTTGAATTTTAGTTAATTTTTAGGCATTGATGTTTGAAAAAAAAGTATTTACATCATGTATTATGTGTGGACGGTGTTTTCTGTAATGCAACAACTTCTATTTAATATGTGAGATGTTTCTTTTGAGTATATTATGAATATTGAATTTTTTTCACTTTACTCCTATGTGTCATAAGCATTGTGCGGACATAATTGTAATCATTGCAAATATACAAAATAATATTATGCATATTATGTAACAACGCTTGCAAGCGTTGCAGCAATATAATTTTATCCATTGCACATCATTGTAAAATATATTCGTGCAAAGTAAGCACCAATGCATACAAATGTTGTTAGACTCTAACTGTATCTATTGCTATCTTGTAGCTTTAACTCTCCTGTTACGAACGGATGTATATCTGTTGTATTATACTTTTGCAACGGCCAAAAACACGACGCATACTAAATCTGTTGGTATAGACACTAACAATACTTATATGGACATTCAGCAACGCATGGATGTGTTGCTATAGGGGGTTCCTGTTGTATTGTCTCTCCCTCCTCTCTTCCACCCGACCGCTCTGATCTCTCTCTCTCTCTCCCTCCTTCATTGGTGCCTGATTGCAGCTTTGATCTCCCTTCTTCATTGGCACCTCCCCTCCTCAACGCTTACTTGGTCTCTCCCTCCTCCTCCTGATCCTCCCCTCCTCTCGGATCTATGTGTGCGCGAAGGAACCGAGGGTGCAGTCACCGCCAGATCCACGCCTCTCTCCTCCAAATCTACAGTAAAGAGATGAGCGGCAGTGCGGCACGCAGAGGAGATGGTGGAGAGGGCATGGTAGCTCTGATGACTTTGACTTCCCTAGCGAGACCATGCTCTCCTCCACCAGCGATGGCCACGCTCTCCTTGAGCAGCGACGTCTCCGACAACGCCCGACGAGGCTGCTGGAGTTGGCTACCATCGGGAATCACTAGATCCGGCCACGACGACAGCGTCTCCAATGACGGTGGTGGGAAGATGGCAGCCACTATACGCATGCAAGGTGGCCATGTCCAGGCCGCGATGGCTGCTGCACCTTCCTCCACCTCCCGTGGCACGCTGACAAGGTGGTATTAGTGGTCGGAGAAGTGGCGGTGGAGCGAGGGCTGCCGACCCTTTTTTTTTAGTTTTTTAATTCTCATCACAGGCGGTTATCAGTGGACCATGAGAACTGTTTGTGATCTATTTTTCTTATCATAGACCTTTGTCGTAGGCATTTTAAAAAACCGCTTGTGTCGGTAGTTCTGAACCGTCTGTGATGGAGAAATCTGTAGTAGTGAGAGTTCCGCTAAAAATATTCTTTAAGATCTTGTGACGCTGGCCACACTGCTAACATGGTTCAGACATCAGAGTCAATACGCTAAATACTGAAATGATAATATGTATATGCATTTCAGCAGCATAATTTGCATGCCCATGATTCAATTAATATCAAATCCAAATGTTCGTTGGGATTTGGGAGATGCTATTTAGTTCTTTTTCCCTGAGTGAAGTTTTTTCGAAATGTCGAAGAAACTTGTAATGGACACTACAGAATAATAGAATATGATAGAAACAAAACACAGCTGACTCCAGTTGATTGTTACGTGTGACCTATTCCATACTGTAGTCCTGAGCCCTTTTTCTCTTTCTTTTTTCCATCATTTCCCTTGTCTTTTTTTTCCCCGCAAAACGACAGGTGCTCTGCCAATCAATCTAAGAATGAAAAGAGTTTATGTACAGAGGGGTACACGGTCACTGGGACCCCAAAGTAACGGCGCAGCTGTAAAAACACCGCAAGAAATGGTTGGCATCATTAAGTCATTGAAATCTTGTCTTCGGTCTTGGGCAGTGAGCTTGGAGACGGTGTGCCAATTTATGGGCCTTTTTCACTCTCTGCTTTTGGGTTTTGATCCTCTTCACTGTATGCAGTGTAAAGGAACCAACGCATCAAACTATATACCCATACAAAGATCATTAGGCTAGCTTTACCTACTGCTTACGCAAATTTTTAACTTCTTCCATGAATGGCAACAGCTCCGCCTCGTGGCTTCACCAAAAAGGAAAATCAGGGTTGTTTGTATTTTATTCGAACATTATGGTGTTTTGGCGACGGGGACATGGTTTTCCAATAAAGACCACGATCGACTGCTACTAGTTTCCAGTATCCATACTCATACTAAATACCACGTTACTGCAATGTAATGGTGTAGCTGAGTTTAGTAACTAGGGTACTGCAGCTGGTGATTATCTTTTGTTAAACTTGTTTGTTCTTGTTGTTGCTCTCAGACCAGGGGAGGTCTCACCTTTCCCTCGTGTATTGCACATGATACTTTGGTTGGTTTCATTGGTGAATGGAACCGGGGGTTCTGCCCCTCTTTTTCTAAAAAAAAATACTAAATACCACGTATTGGTTACCGATTTGTTAAACCTGCGAAAGCAAAGTTGACCGGGAATACACAATGCTGGCGTATTATTTGAACCCAACAGCCAGTTGTTTACCAAATCATAAAATGTTTTAGTCGCAAAGTCTCCATCAAATAAGAGTTAACGCCCTAAAAATATCATTTGAGACTTGTGAGGCTAGCCTGGCTGCTAATGTTGTTCAGACTTCTAGAGTCAGTAAGTCAAATACTCAAATGGTAATCCGTATGCACTTCAGCTACATAATTTACAAATCGATGAATATCAAATCCAAATTTCTGAACAATAGAAAAAAAATCCTGTTACCTAAGTTGGGGAACCCTATTTAGGTTTTTTTTCCCAGAGAAACTTTTTATTCAGAATATCCAATTTCAGACTTGTCAATGTTTTTCCTGAAAATGGGTGTGGGGGAAATTATCTCATCGATCACTTGTAGCGTACAAAACTAGTACAGAATATAATAGAGATAATAGAGAGAAAACATAAGAGAGAGACTAGCTGATTGTTACGTATGACCTCTTCCATATTATAGTGATGTTATTGTCGTAGTTGATTGATTAGGTAAAATATCCACTATTTGGACTCATTATCTAAAATAAATCCACTATTTGGACAAAATGTATCTCAAGAAAAGATTTGCCAACTTGCCTTCCTTGATATTTAGGCCGTTTGCTTTTATGATTTGTGCTGTTTTCCTTTTAGAACAAATTAAGACACACCCCGTCCTTCTATTCTTGCTCATGCAGTGCCAAATATGTACATTCACAGGAACTGGTCAGCATCAGCATGATCCAGAACAACAACAACATACGTGCCACATTTTGCCCAACATTTTGCATACATCAACAATGGCACGGAGCTTTCTGACTGCGACTTGCCATGTACTTTTTGCCTATGTTGTTAAATATGCACGCACACCTGCTAAACCCAACCCACTTTGTCTTGTCTCCATGTGGGGTTCCCATTTCTATGTCGATTAACTCATATATATAATAGAGCCCATAGGTCATACTAGTAGTTTCATTTTCTCTAAGCTAGTTGCCCTGCTGCTTGTTTTGGCTGCAACTGCCAGGGGAGGGAAAGGATATTCTTCGCCTTGGTTACCGTACATCTCATGATATTTCATGGCTTTCTGTCCAACTTGGGTGCCTCGCCTCTGTTCTTTTGCTATCTGCTAGGGTTTTATCTCTCCCTGGACAAGCATATTCTTGCACTGTGCTTCTACGGCACAACTAAAAAAAGTTTTCTCCACGCTCGGTAAAATAGGTCGCGCAAGGGAGAATTACGGTGTCATTTTCTTTCAGCTTAAGCTTTTAAGGATCTCTAATGGTTTACGAAGAAAAAACAATTCCACACGAGTTGTTAATTTCCTAAAATTGATCATTTAAATGTTGTGGCATCGTACAAAGACTGTACGACATTGTAAGTGGTCTGAATTACCCGGGAGCATGGGGTCTGTAGCCTTCATAGGATCCACTGCCTCGAGTGAATATGCAATTCAACTTCCCAAGTCGTCAAGTGAAAATGGAGTGCAACTCCCAAGTCCCCAAGTGGAAAAATGGAATGCAGTTCCCAAGTCCTCAAATGAAATTGCAATGCAACTTCCCAAGTCTTTTGGCACATCAGGTAATATAGGTTTGTGCAAAGTCAGTCAATGATTCTACCTCTTCTGTTTTCACGTGGTATGTGGTAGTGGTCCTTCTCTTAATTCTGCAAGGCAATGACTGATTTGTACTGGTCATTTTTTATCACATGGTCCTCTTCACCATAAATTTCTTAATATATGTGGTACCGCAGGTAATATAGGTTAATGCAAGCACATTCTTTAAGGCTAATGGCCCCTAAGGCAAATTGCTTAATATATAGGTGTATTTCAGAAGAAGAATTTTTTTCCCGGCTTAAAACTAGCTTACGTCCGTGTTAAGAGTTCGGCCTTTCAGATACGCTGCAAAGTTTAGAGCATATTTCGAGCACACAAAATTTCATGCCATAATAGTCATCGAGTGTAAGAAATTTCACAAATTGTCATGTTTTATACGTGCCTGGAAACTGTTCACAGAACAAGTATCCATCAAAAGCTGAAATGAAGACCGGCATACAAGACTAACAAGCTCCTCCAGTCATGGCGACATGTTAAACGCTAGTTGAACCGTCGGCCAAGATCCAGGAAACCCGACCTTATATAAGATCCTGTGCTCACAGGAACTCTCTCCCTTTTCACCATTCTTCCTAACTCTACGTGCTAAAAAAATGTTAGATACACGGGAGAACTAGATATTAATTAATAGACACCTAAATTTAAATACACTACTAGAGAAATCATTTGTCCAGACGGTTCGGAACTCCCATGCGGGACGGTTTTCCGAACGGTCTGGACGAAACAGTCTGTACAAATCAGGTTTGTATAGACGGTTTTTGAGCCGTCTGTACTAATCGATTTGTACAGACGGTTCAAAAGCATAACCCCTCATCACGCCATGTGCGCAGTCTCATCCCGCCGTCCGCGCAGTCTCATCCAACCGCTTGAATTAAATCACACAATATGCTTCCAACGGGTTTCGATCCCGCAACCTCGTGTTGTCCAACAAGGGAAGTTGCCAGCTGATCTAGTCTGAGTATGCGATATATATGGATTGGCTTTCTTCTTAACTTATGCCTACGACTAAGCGGGACACTTCTAGTCCAGACGGTTCCATACTGAGAAACCGTCTGTACAAATAGCACAGACGGTTCCAAACTGAGAACCGTCTGGACTGTTCGATTTGTACAGACGGTTCCAGTTTGGACCCGTCTGTGCTATTTGTACAGACGGTTTCAAATTGGAGCCGTCTGTGCTGTAGCTCCAAGTGCTAGTTTGAGTCGAAATTCAACTCTAGTTTGAGAGGTTTTAGTAAAACGGCCGTAACTTTCTCATACGGAGTCCGTTTTGGGTCCATGACCACTCAAATCGAAGCTAACGATGATGCGCATCTGAAAAAATACACGTGTATACACTTGTACGCATCTTGATCCTCAAAATTCAACTTCTAAATAGGACTTTTTGGCTCCGGAAGTTTTTTCGTTATTTTTTTTGATCTTGCGGAGGGCATATCTCCTTCACCCGGACTCCGAATTGGGTGATTCTTGTTTTTCTAGTTAGCTTGAGTCGAGGACTTGCTTTCTACCTTGATCCCAGATTCTGCCGAGCAATTTCGTCCGGGCGCTGTTTTCAAAATCTTCGATTTCGGGTTAGGATTTCCACTAGTCATTTCGTCGACTTTCTCGGAATTGGCTCAAAATTTCTGGAGATGTAGAGTTTGGCCTCACGCTCACAGCCGTGAAAACCGTTTGACAATCGGAGCTGTCAAACTCCCTCCCCGACGCTGCCACTTTCCTGCCGCGGCAAGAAAATCTACAGTTTTTGCTGCCGCGGCAGCAGAGATCAACTAGCCTTGCTTCATCGATTTGTACAGACGGTTCCAGTTTAGAACCGTCTGTACAAATTGATTTGTACAGACGGTTCCAAGTTTAGAACCGTCTGTACTGTTTACAGATTTGTACAGACTGTTCCAAACTTAGAACCGTCTGGACTGTTCGATTTGTACAGACAGTTCCAGTTTAGAACCGTCTGTACTGTTTACAGATTTGTACAGATGGTTTCAAACTTAAAACCGTCTGGACTGTTTGATTTGTACAGATGGTTCCAGTTTGGACCCGTCTGTGCTATTTGTACAGACGGTTCCAAATTGGAGCCGTCTGTACTGTAGTGTCCCGCTTGTTGGGAACAGTTTGTACTCATTTTCTCAGACGGTTTTCGTTTAGAACCGTCTATGATACTATTTGTACAGACGGCTTCAAAAAACCGTCTGTACAGGGGCGTCCCGTTAAATGAATTCTGTAGTAGTGATAGAGAGAACTTATCCCTGCGAAATAAAAAAATAGAGAGAACTTGGATCTGGGTGATAAGAGATTATAAGTCCACTACTCCACGGTGCTAAGAGAAGAGTTATAGTGCTACTAGGGTAGCTGGCATTACCGTCGTCTTCACTAGGTTGCGAACCATTGGATCCAAATGGATCGAGGGACACGATGGCCTCGGTTACTCGGCTCCTCTCACCCCACCGGCAGTTTTGTGACTCGCCCCTGAACACCAGGTTCCTTGGAGAATAACACTCCTTCCTCCCAACTCATTCCTCTCTGCGACACAGTGCTATACAGCAAATTAGCTGACCATAGTAATGCTTGCTTGTTGCGAAATTAGTGTCTCAACGGTAACACCCTCGATTAATCTTTATGACTTCACCTCATCATTGCGCAACATAGGATATAAGAGAAAAATAGATACTGATATTTATTGAATAGGTTAAGCCAAAGCCTACATCTCTGGAAACTTTCTGTGGGTGTTCTGCTCCATCCATTAAAGGATCAACATCGTCGCCAGTTTTCCCAAGGTTGACAGTCTGACCAACCCATCCGTACCGGATTGGATCGGTCCAAGTCTCACTCTAGGTTACATGTAGCGGCGCCCCATTATTAGATGAGCCCGGGTTACAACAAGTTCAACTCAACACTATCTAACCCTATCCGCTAGTTACACCAGTATACAATATGTTTGCCTTCTTGCAATAGCACACCACTTAAACCAATTCCACTAGCATCAATTCAAGCTCAAACATCTTATGAAAATCAGAAAGCTGAAGTAAATGTGCATGTGTCAACTTATCTTTCAATACCATCAAGGCCTCCTCTTGAGCATTGCTCCAAACAAATAGAACATCCTTCTTTGTGAGCTCATTCAACGGTGCAGCAAAGGTGCTGAAATCTTTGATAAAACATGGATAGAACCCAGCAAGTCCTAAAAAACTTTGCACTTGTGTGACCATTTTAGGAGTCGACCAACTCTATATGGCGTCTATTTTGGTTTTATCAACTTCAATACCCTGTAGAGTAATAACATAGCGAATAAATGAGACTCGGTTGGTGCAAAATGTGCACTTTCCAAGGTTACCAAACAAAAGTGCATCTCATACATTAAAAATAGCACGTAAATGATCCAAGTGGTCCTCCAAAGATTTGCTATAAATTAGTATATCATCAAAATAGACTATCACAAATCGTCTAATGAAAACACATAAAATTGTGTTCATTAATCTTAGGAATATATTAGGTGCACTAATTAAACCAAAAGACATGACTAACCATTCACATTAACCAAACTTAGTTTTAAATATTGTTTTCCATTATCTCCCAATTTCATATGAATTTGATGGTATCCACTACACATATCAACTTTGAAGAACATGGTAGAGCAACTCAATTCATCAAGCATGTCATCTAGCCTAGGAATAGGATGATGATATCGAATATTAATATTATTAATAGCTCTATAATCAACACACAAACGCCATGATTCATCTTTCTTAGGTACCAATATAACAGGAGTATCACATAGACTAAGGGATTCATGAACATAACATTTATCGAGTATCTCTTGTACTTGGTGCTATATCTTCTTTGTCTCCTCTGGATTGATACGGTATGCCGCACGGTTCGATAGCGAGGCACCAGGAATTAGATCAATTTGGTGCTCAATCCCTCGAATAGGTGGTAGCCTCAGAGGTATGTTGTCAGAAAAGACGTCAGCAAACTCCTACAAAATGTTAGTGACAACAAGAGGCAAAGAGGGAGGCAAACTGTTGAATGAAAACAAGGCCTCTTTGCATATGAATGCATAGCAAAAAGAATTGTGAGCATCCAAATATTAGATTTGCATGCAAGAAAATATGTACCTTTTTATTTTATTTCATTAGAAGGCCTAGGTTCAAATGTACATATAGTTTTGTGTTGCTCAAATTCTTTAGCAAGAATATGATTTTCACTCTTGGGGTGCTCTTGATTCTTAGCTCTATTAGCTTTACCAAGGTCATCTTTCAAAAAAAATTTACAAGTCATAGGAACTGATGCAATCTTTTTACCCTTATACACAAGAGTGTATTGTTTAGTCCTACAGCATAGAATCTCTATCATATTGCCATGGTTTACCAAGTAACATTGAACATGCTTGTATAGGTACCACATCACAATTAACAAAATCAGCATAAGCGACAATAGTAAAATGCACTCGTACCTTTCTTTTTACTTAAGCTTGCCTCCGTGCTGAACCATTGGATGTAGTAGGGATGAGAGTGTGGACATGGTGAGTGCACTACTACAGAAAAGGTGATCACTGACTGGCAAAAAATGTTCATCACTGATGGCGGAAGGGTCCGTCAGAAACATATCGTCAGTGGTGATTACAGTAACATGTAGACCCGTTAGTGGTGATCAAGTACCATCGACAAGCATGTGATAGCCATCAGTGGTGGTTCTTCACTAGTGACCTATTAATCCACTAGGAAATAACCATTAGTGACAGTCATCTACTCCATGCCCGTCAGTGGAGATAGTTACTACTGACGGTTCTCTGGATACCCCCGTCAGTGATGTATTATTAGTGGTGATGACAACAAGTCACCACTGATGACAACGGTTTAGGTGTCCGAGTGGAAGCTGCTTTGCTAGCTAGCCACATGACTTGCTAGCCACGCCCTCTGAAAAACTCAGTTGTAAAGCTCCAGCCACATAGCCTCTCAACAGCCCCAGCTGCGAGGCGTAAGCACAATATATACTCACACACATATATAAGTACACATATATCATCACACACATCATTGGAATCAGTAATATTTGACAAGTCTAGAGTCGAAAATCAGTATCAACAAAACTATGGCTGGGGTTGAGGGACAAAGGGTTTTGGGGGCGATTGGACGCCGGCATAAAATTCACCGCTTGGTCGTACGACATAATTGTTGAAGAACCATGCAAACGTATCTCTAATGCAACATTGGTCTTGTTAGTCATCGTGTTGTCCAAGTGGATCTTAAAATCCTATAAATTAATTAGAAGAACATTAATTTCATATGGATATGAACTAAGTGTCAATTGGCTAGTTAATAAAGATTTAGATCTATTATACCTTTTATAGGCAAGCTAGTGTTTGACGAGAGCGTCCATGGGGGCACAAACATAGAACCCACGTGTCAAGCTATAATCGGATTGTTGCTTGCATAGGAAATCAAACCTGTGGGTGAGCTTTGGGGATGCCCCTTTTTTACAATGGGACCTTCCTACCTATGGCTTAAAGATGACGAAAGCACTACCGATGCACTCCCTGAGATTGAAGAAGTCCCAGGGCAGTAAGGGCTTACTTCAGATTTGGAATCAAAGTAAAAGACCTTGTTCCAAAATAGAACGATCAACACAAGGACTCAATGATCGCTGCATACATGCCATCATAGCCAAAAATGAGATGTAAACACATAGCTAAGTGCATAAAAAGAAAATATACACAATACTAAAGAACTTACGGGGGGTTGTAGGCAAATAGTATGTAGTTCTTGTCCTTTTGGGTGACTCATGCTTTTGCAATGTACTGCATGACGGACTCTTGATCATGCTTCACATGTTCATCATGCAATATAAGTGGATCGATGAATCCAATTCCCTTTTGCAAGCGCTTGGCCTCTTGGGCCTCAAAAAGTTTCCCTAACCTCATCATGTTAGTGTTGAGTTTTGTCAGGTTATAGAGATAGAACAAGTCTTTGAAGTTGACGTCAAATGTAGGACTATCAAACTCACGATAGAAATGGTAAGTTTCTAGCACTTGGAGCTTGCTGTACCCCACATATTGAGCTAGGCTATTGGAATGTACCACGTACATGTCATGAACGATTTTTGCTTCAACAAACAAGCTTTGTACTTTAGATTCGGTGAGGATTGGTTGACCAGGAATGTATGTCCGATCCTTTGTTGCAGTTGCTAGAGCTGATAGAAAGGACAAGGCGTTACTGGCGCTATCATCTGTAACATCCTTGATTTTTGAGGGCTTAAATTTTTTTTAAAAGGAAAGATGATGTGCAACCATGTAATATGCTAATATGTATTTTTATTGGATTTTATTTCAAGTTAATTCAAGGTTTTGAATTAATTTGAGAGCTATAAGTGTGTTTTTGAATTTTAAATTGAACATCATTTAAAAAATTTCTCCAAAAAAATATTTTATTTGGATTCCCCATGTCTAAATTGATTTACTAGAATTTTCTATAATTTTTGGACCACTCTTGAGATTGTTTTGCTTTATTCTATTTTCCTTGCAGTTTTAATCCGAAAATAAAAAAAAGAAAAAGGCCAGCCTGGCCCATTTACATGCATGCATGCGTGCTGTGGCCACGGCTGCCTCAGCTGCAGCACGCGCACGAGCGCGGCGGCCGCACAAGCTGCGCGTAACGCCCGCCGCTGCTGTTTCGTTGTTTTGGAAATTTATATTCCGTGATTTGTTCTCTCTTAATTCAGTGCTAATTACCATTAATTTGTGTGCCTCTTCCCCTCCCTTTTCTCTCCTATAAAATCCCCTCTCTCCTGTAGTTTTTCCCCTTTGAATTCCTCTCCAAAATTCTTCCACCACCTCCTCATCTTCTCCAACTCTAGCGACAACTCCGGCGAGCAATTCCGGCCACACCGACGCACCCCTACACCGAGGCTTGCTGTTGGAGCTTCCCCACGCCGACGCACACCTCCTACCACAACAAATCGCAAGTTTCGTCCATGACACCAACCGTACCGCGACTTCTTCTCCAACTCTGGCGATCTCCTTCTCTCCTTGATTTCTCCACCCACGGTCAATTCTTTCCCGAGGTAAACTCCCACCACCCCATGGAACAAAACCCCTCAACCAATTTTGCCTCTAGATCATCTCCTTGGTGCAACCTTGAGTTGTTTTCTTCCCCAAACCTCTCTGCTACAGTACACACTACAGTATTCTCATGAACAGTATGTACCGTAAACCCTAAGCCTACCCTTTGTCTAATTTTTGGCTCCATCCAATCTTTGTCCAATCTTTGATCTTAGAAGTAAAATGAAATTTTTAGAACCCCACGAATCCAATGGTGTGATCAGATTTTAATCCGCCCACTAGATTTTGAATTATATTTAAATTTGGATGAAATTTGATCTAATTTCGTGATAACTTTGTACTGGATGATTATTTTGAAGTAATTATTTTTCTGTAGATTACTAGTATGTTAAGGAGCACTTCTGGAAATTTTCATAATTTTTGACCTTGTGTAGAATTTCCTAGAATTAAATAAGCCCTATTTTAATTATTAAAAATAGGATGATCTCTGTTATTTATATTCAATTTTTTCCTAGGATCAGAGAACCTTAAAACTAATTTACCATGTTAACTAAAATATCTTTCCTGCAATGGTTTGAGCTATAAAAATCAGGATGTGCTCTAGGTTGATTTAAAATGTTTATTTTAAATGCTGAATTAGCAATAGTGCCTTTATAAATCTGTTTTGACCTTTAAAAATTCATGTCCAGTACCCGATAAATCATGTTATGTTATTTGAATGATGTCAAGTCATGAGAACCTATTTAACATAATTAGTTAATGTTTTTCCATGCTTTTAGGGTAGATTTCATGCTTAGAAAAATAGTTTAATCGCTTAAAATATTTTTCCAGAACACTTTTAAACATGAAATGTCTCTGGAATTGGTATTATGTCATAAGAATCCAATTTTATGATTTATTGATGTTAATTAGTATTTTCTACTTAATTGTTACACTAAAAATGTTAGAAAATGCTTTAATTAAATAAGGTTCAGATTAAAAATTAATATTAAATCATTTTTGGTACTGTTCTAGTACTGTTAACATGTTCCAAGATGTCCCATGTTTGGTTAGCTCATGCTAATGGTACGGAATAGCTTTTAGCTTAATTTCTAGTCTATAAAATAATAGAAGAGCATGTGTAAATATGGTTAGATGTTGTTAGTTCATTCTTTACTGTTATTAACCATTATAAATATTTAAGATTCACCTAAATATTTATTTGTGGTTAATTGTCAATTTTTTTATCATTTTATCATGATTACTAGCATGTTAAGGTGTATGTGTGTTTGTATAGAATACCCGGTAAGAGATATATATATATGTTGTATATATGTTTATGGCTAATCCTAGAAGACCTAGCTTCTATCTTCTTCGCGATGACGCTATCGCGCCATCGTTCCTTTCCACCCTATCTTACCTTCGTCGTGCTTCTCTTTCGGGTTGCTTTTCGGAATGTTTATTAGAGTTGGTTATTTATTTGTTTCGTTCTTGCTTCGTTGCGACGATAGGGAGTGAAGAGACCGACCCGGTGACCGAAGCAGCAGAAGAAGGAGAATACTACCACGAAGACATGCCCCTTTTCTTGATCATGTTGATCCTATATTTTCAAAGTCATTATATTTTATTGTTTATAGTAGCTAGCGTGTCGATTGACCCATCTTTACCTTTCCGCTTGTCGCCATGTTTACTTGATACCCTGAGTAGATTAGTAGGTTTTATTCTGAATAGAGTAGAGAATGCTTAGCTATGCTTAAAATATATCTTTAGGTTGTTTTGATTTGCCTCTGCGGAGGAATGAATATCGGATTGATGATCCTTGTTGAAACTTGTTGAGCTCGCCGAGCTAGGGCCGGATGCCCGATGTTGTCCCTCTCTCTCTATTCTTTCTATTCTACTCTGGGTGAAACTTACCATCTAATATGGTGCGGGCGGCAGCTGAATCAGTGTTGAAGGAGCATATGGTTGCCTACCCGCAGAAGGCCGGTTTAAAGGAACCATTTGTCATCCGTACCGCATAAGGCCGAAGTCATGTAATTGGAGAATTGTGTCAACAGTACAACCACATGCTATTGGGCACTGGCTTGGTTAAGTAGGTTAGTCGAGTCTTGGTGTCGAGATTGCCATACCGCAGAAGGGTGGACGTAGCTACGAGGACCTCGGCACAAAAGGGGGCCACGTAGGGTAAGCAGGTGTATGCTCCTCCGCGTCGAAACCTAGTGGGCATGTTGCATCGGGATGAGTCTAGCTAAAAGACCTCGTCACGGTCACCCTGCTGACACACCGATGGGAGTGTGTACAAGCCCGATCAGTTTGGCATAAGGGGATGATCATGTCGTGTGGGTAAAGCGTACACACTCTACAGAGTTAAAACTAAGCGATTAGCCATGTCCACGGTCATGGACAGCACATGCCTCATTCTTGATGAAAAGGACCTGTCCCTCTCCCCCTTGCTATTTCTCTCTACCCCTTTGCTGATGAATCCTATGGTCGAGCTAAGGCGGGAGTCCTTGCTCGAGTGTGTTGGTCGTGGACCACACCTGTTGAAAAACACCCCCGATAATAAAATTGTTTTAGATCAAAATGCTGCCTTTAAATCTATTAAAGTAATTTAACTAAAATATTGCTTTATGCAACTAAGCCATAAAGCCTTCCTTTGAAGCCTTGCATGTAGTATGGTAGGACCATCTGCCGCCAGGTGGCTTGCTGAGTACGTGAAGTACTCATCGTGCATGTGTTTCACGGTGGTGTGCAGAGGAGTATGCTGAAGAAGGTGCCGATGAAGACTACTTCTATGATGAGCCCGAGGAATGAGGTCGCGTAGCCTACGTCAAGTGCCTGTTGCAGAGTTGGAGTCGCTTCGCTTTTATTTTCGTTGTTTCCTCTGATGTAATAAATGTCGTTAAGACATAAAACCTTGTAAGCCGTGTGGCATATCGTAATTAAGTACAATGTTTTTATCTTGAATGCATGTGATGTTATTCATTTTGCTTGTGTACCATAGCATGATCCTGGGACTAACGAGGATGTACACAAGGGGGGTCTGGTAGTTGAAACCAGGTTCTCACATCATCCTTCGGTATTCTTTTGCTATCGTCTCATTTTGTGCCGCCTCTTATCTTCGGGGCCTTGGTGCCCACAGTTGGATCACTGTGTGATGACACGAGAGGTATTGTGTCCTTAGGTGTAGGACTGGACAGTGCTTACTTCATTGCTCCATGTAGTGTGCTAGGAGATAGAGTCGTAAGTTGCGTGACGACAGGCTCCCCTGGCACCACCACTACGGCCTTCTGTGCATCGGGCACTTGGGCCTGCACTTGGCGGCCCAGGTCCTATTTAATCTTGGAGCACCTTTCTTTCTTTGGCAGATCCACTATCGTTGGGGCCTCACCCGAAGTGGCATCCTAGAGGATATCGTCATTAGCGTTTGACTCGAATGAAGGATGAGTTTGGCCCAAGGCCAAAGGTGACAACAGGCTTGATGTAGTGCGGTTGCCCGGAGATGTGTGAATAGAGGCCGGAGTGTCCCCTTCTAGAATTTTTTGAGCCTTTGGCCACATGATGAACCCATGTAAGCACAGTCCTAGCGTAGTGGCATCCTCTTCAGGGGTCATAGAGACTGCCATGCCACTAAACTGGGGAAATACGAAGTCCACCTATACCCTCGCCATGTTTTGTGGTGCAACCTGATGGTGTGCAAGGTCACCAGATGAAGCTGGATACACTGGGCCATGTGCCACTGTCACATTCAATTTGCTAGGGATCGAATAGACAAGTTTGCACTTTGTAGGTGCCTGCTGAACAAATAATATGGTTTCACTTGGAGTCAGTACACTAGTTTGGCTGTTTACGAAGAATTCGTATAGGTAATCAAATTTACATTAATGTTGCCAACGGGATGTGCTTCAGATGTCCCATCAGAAGTAGCATTGGCGAAGGCACAGCTACTCCATCCAGGAACATGGTGGGGGCTAGGCTAGGCAGGAAAAGGAGGCATGGGTGGCATCCGCTTGAATAGTCTGATAAACTCATGTCTTGCCGTCTCTCTTCCCGCTTCTTCAGACCGTTTCATCATCTCCTCAGTGACCTCCTGTCATGCTACCTCTCTCACCTTCTCTATTAATCTTGAAGTAAAGAGTCGTGCTTGCTTCTCTTCCTTTGGCGGCCAGCCTCTGAGGATTGGGGGAACAATGTGTCCCATTTAGCGCAATCCTGATGCCTCGCGTATGCCCATTTTTCTTTTGGTTTCCCAGAGCAATCGAGAGACGGGTTTGCCACCCTCACTTTGGATGGACTCTTGAGAGGATTCTTGCTGGCTCAACTATACCTACAATAGAGGCAGTACAAGATATATTATTGAGTGCATTTGAAGCAGAGTAATTATAAGAGATTTACAGGGTGGGTTGAGGTAGTACCAGACAATTAGACACGTCTTGAACTTCGGGGTTCGCCTCCCCGTAATCTGGTTAGTTACAACTTGGCTCCTAAGCCAGTACTAGCTGCATACTTCCCTAATGTCTTCGAACGGGACTTCTTTCCCAGCCGCTCGTAGTGCGTTGTCCAACCTCTCCCAGTCTATGCTCTTCCTAACATCCCCATGAGTTCCTAGGTGGTGGTTGTATTTATTCTTCGTGCCTAGCTCCTTGTTCTTCTGACTCTTCAACTTGAACTCCTCAGTGGTCCTTGCTTGAACGAACTCAGCCCACTGTTCTGGTGTTATCTATTTCCATGTATAGAATGTGTGAGGTCTTTCTGCACATAGTCTCTATTTGCATAGTACCTCCAGTTCTTGTGAGCATTAGCTATCGAAATCGCCTCCACCCGTTTTACTTTTTCTGTATCCTCTATAGGGACCTTAAACTTGGCCAAAAGCTGAACCAATATGTCATATCTCATTCCGGAGCACTTAAGTCCAACCTGTTGTAGTGATCGAAATGCGTTCACATACTAGAACCTCGCAAGTGTTGTTGAACTTCCCTACCGTGCCGCACTGATTGGTCTCATATGGACACATATATCTTGGTCGACCTTGGTGATGACTTGCATTTGCATAGGCATCTTATTACTGGTGCTCAATGTACGTACTATTTTTGGCTTCGTTGTTGCTCCAGGCCGAGCCAGGCTCGTGAGAAGAAGACTCCTCCGACGAGCCAGAAGATCTTTTGGAAATAATATTAATAACTTCTAGAGAAATCTGTTGAAGTAATATATTGATCTCCAACTGTAAACCCAATCATATTTCATGGATTATCTACAAAATGCAATCAAAGCGCTATAGTTGTAAATATATACAGTATGTCATTTATATCACTATGCATAACAAACAAACAATCATATCCAAATAATACCATAGAACAAAGTTGCTTCATTTATAGATCAATCCAATTGAAAATCAAGTTCCTTTGGAATCAAAGGCATGCCAAAGTAAAGAGAGCAAGTATCTTCATCACGGCAAAAGAGTGGAGGAGGGTAAAGGGCCTGAACTCAGGTGGAGCTTGGGGCAGTGCCATTAGCATTGGGGAGCCCGAGCTTGGGGCGGCGCCGTGGGGTTCATCCTCCACTACTACAAATAAGGTCATCCCTGATCGCTCAACACTGACGGGCAAATTGCTATCTGTCAGATGTTTAACACACCTCTAACGGGCGGCTGGTCACCCGTCAATTGTGACATTATCACAGGCTCAACTTTGTGTCCTGATATGAGACCTCTAATGGGTGGTAACTTCCTCATGCGCCTAAAGTTTGTCTCGCAAGATGACACCACTGTCAGTTGTCAAAATGACCCGCCTATTATGATATCACAAACAGTTCAATTGCTTACCGGTCAATGGTGTGTATTCACATGAATGACGGTTCAACAGATGCTCAAGTCAGTGATGACATGTACAATTTGGACTCGTTAGTGATGTTCATGAGAAACGCACGCAATTGCAGCAAAGTTCATTCACCTTGAAATTGCAAAGTTTCATTAATAGCAAAATCCCCCATTACATTTTTTGCAGCAAAATCATACGTGATCCTACGCCTCTTCCTTGGCGGGTCTTCGGCACCATAGATTTCGGACTGAGCTGTGGAGCTGACGGAGTCATTGCTGTCGTCGTCGTCCTCTTCCTCGTCCTCCTCATCATCGTCGGAGTAGAACCACGCTGCTTCCACATTGCTAGAGTTGTCAACACCGATCGGCACCTCGTCGATGACCACCTCCTCCACCTTATCCACTTCCTCTTCCTCGTCCTCCTCTTCCTTGACCTTTTCTTCCTCGTCATCTTCTTCCTCCTCTTCTTCCTCATCCTCCCCCTCGTCCTCTTCCTCCTCCTCTTCATCCTCAAAGCCAGGCGGTGGCAGAGAGTCGTCGTCCATCTAGTTGGAGGAGGAGAATGCTGCCATCTCCTCGAAGAAGTCGGTCAGCCCATCGGAAGAGACCTCCAGCTTTGGCTCGTCCTCTTCGGAGGAGTAGTTGGACGGTCGGAACTAGATGATCCATGGCAGCGGCGGCATAGTCGGCTTGGAGGAAGAGTGAAGGTGAGAGGAAAAACAAAGAGAAATGAGGTTTTAAAGATGCTGGGGAGTGCAATAATAGTATTGAGTTGGAGCGCACGAAGATGAAGTGACATCGTGCGAAACAGAGCAACTTTTGAAGATGAAGGGATGGGTCACCACTGACGAGTGACGTTTGCACCCATCAGAGGTTGATGTGACTAGTCACCACTTAAAATTTACCACTAACCGCTGACGTTTGTACCCGTCAGTGGTAGATGTGAGTAGTCACCACTTACAAGTTACCTCTGACGGTTGATGTTTGTATCCATCAGTGGTTTATGTGACTAGTCAGCACTGACGGATGAGTTTATTACCTGTGGTTGACGGTTTAAATGAAATTCTCTAATCAATCACATCTGACAGGTCATTATGCACCCGTCAATGGTACCGTTACCTCTAAATTCTTAAGTTCTTAGCTATCAGTGGTATTTGTCTACCATACAAAGCTGCCTCTTCTTCCTGTTTCCTAAGGTTTTCCCGATTCTATTCCAGAGTGGCGGCTACTATCGAGAGCGGCGATTTGGGGGCGATTTGGTGAGAGGGGGGTTGGATTGGAAGGGTCTTTTTGGATCTTTGAGTTGGAGGTTAACCAAAGGTTAATAGTGTTGTCCCTATATGCTTGCATTTGTTTAGATCTTTGCTAATTAGTGCTCTTACATTCATCAATTTTAGAGAGAAAGTAAGGGAGGCATTATTTGTAGAGAGAGGAAGTAGGGGAGGCATTAATTATAGATCTACTTGATTTGGAGGGTGTGAAAACAAGGTAACTAGTTTGTGCTTGTTAATTGATATGTACATGATAGCTAGTTAGCTATAGGTAACTAATTAATCATGTGCTCTCATTTGAATTATTAGCGTCTGGTCGATGAATCGAAGTTGGATGTACGGGGATTGTGCCACTTGAAGTTTCATTGATGCTTTGAACGGGTTTCTTCGAGTCACCCAAGAGGATATAGTGACCAAGAGAAAATGCGAGATGTGTTGTCCATGTCGTATATGCAATAATGTGCAGATGTTGCTGACCACAAGGGAGTTGCAATTACACTCGCTGACAAAGGGTTTCATAGATGGTTATACATGTTGGACATATCATGGTGAAGAGGCAGAGGTGGCTATTGGTGAAGGGGTAGAAGTCATTGACGACAGACATGTAGCGGTCGAAGAAGAAGCCGATTTCTGGATCATTGGATGAGGACATAGCTGACCAGATGGGAGATTTGGATGAAATGCTGCGTGACATGGAAGTGACAGCGAACCATAATCATGAAAGAGAGTTCAATAAGTTTGTAGGGTTGTTGGTAGACTCGCAAGTACCCTTGTTTGCTGGATGCAAACCGAAGAACACGTGGTTGTCCGTGTCTCTAGAACTTCTAAAGCTCAAGGTAACCTACAAGTGGGCTGACATAGGCTTCACAAAGTTGTTGGTGCTCTTATCTGATGTTCTTAAGCAAGAGGTAACAAACTACTCTCTTGATTGCTCTAGGTAACCCAGAGAAGACTGGGCATATGCGAGGTGTCGGGGTTGTCGCTAAATGGGGCACATCGTTCCCCCAATCCTTAAAGGATGCTCGCCGAAGGAAGAGAACAAAGCATGACTCTTTACTTCAAGGTTTAATGGAGAAGGCAAGAGAGGCGGCACGACAGGAGGTGACCAAGGAGATGATGAGACGGTCCAAAGAAGTGGGAAGAGAGGCGGCAAGACAGGAATTTATCAGACTGTTCGAGGGGATGCCGCCCCTCCTTCATCATCATGCCAAGGCTAGCCCCCACCATGTTCCTGGATGGAGTATCTGCACCTCCGCCAATGCTTCCGACGGGAGACTTGAAGCACACCCCATTGACAACATCAATGTAAGTTTGATTACCTATATGAATCGTTCGTAAACAGTCAAACTAGTGTAAGGACTCTAAGTGAAACCAAATTATTTGTTCAATAGGTACCCACAAGATGCAAACTTGTTTATCCAATCCCCGGCAAATTAAATGTGACACTGGCACACGGCCCTATGTATCTAGCTTCATCAGGGGTACTCGCACACCATCAGGTTGCACCGCAAAACATGGCGAGGGTACAGGTGGACTCCGTACTTCCCTAGTTCAGTGGCATGGTAGTCCGTATGACCCCCTGAAGAGAATGCCACTATGCTCAAATAATTCTAGAAGGGGACACTCTGGCCTCTATTCACACATCTCTGGGCAACCGCACTGCATCAGGCTTGTCCTCACCTTTGGCCTTGAGCCAAACCCATCTTTTGTTTGAGCCGAACACCAATGATGATGTCCTCCAAGATGCCACGCTAGATGAGGCCTCGATGGTAGTGGATCCGCCAAAAAAGAAAGGTGCTCCAAGAATAAACAGGACCTGGCCTGCCAAGTGCAGGCCCCAAGTGTTAGAGGAGCCTGTCGTCGTGCAACAAAAGACTATCTTCTGGCACACTACATGGAGCAACGAAGCAAGTGCTATCCGGTCGTACGCCTAAGGACACAATACCTCTCCTATCGTTGCGCGGTGATCCAACTGCGACAGCCAAGGCTCTGAAGAAAAGAGACACGAAACGGGGCAGCAGCAAAAAAAAATAGCGAAGGAAGATAGCGCCAGTAAGGCGTTGTCCTTTATATCAACTCTGGCAACTATAGTGAAGGATCGGACATCATTACTGGTAAGCTGCTTCTCACTGTGTTTGAAGTACAAAGCCTGTCTTCTGAAGCACAAATCGTTCATGACATGTACATGGTACATTCCAATAATCCAGCTCCAAGTGCTAGAAACTTACCATTTCTATCGTGAGTTGATAGTTCTACATTTGACGTCAACTTCGAAGGCTTCTTCTATCTCCATAACCTAAAAAGACTCAACACTAACCTGACGAGGGTATGGATTACATATTATTTGCCTACATCCCCCGTAAGTTCTTTAGTATTGTGTATATTTTCTTTTTATGCACTTAGCTACGTGTTTATATCTCATTTGTGGCTATGATGGTGTGTATGCAGTGACCATTGGGTCCTTGTGCTGATCATTCTATCTTGGAACAAGGTCTTTTACATTGATTCCAAGATCCAAACAAAGCCCTTACGCCCTAGGACTTTTCCATGATCTAGTAGTGCATTGATGGAGCTTTCCTCATCTTTATGACACAGGGAGGAGGGCCTCGTTGCAAGAAAGGGGCAAGGCCAAAGCTCACCACAAATTTAATTTGCCGTGCAAGCAACAGCCCCATAATAGCTTGACATGTGGGTTCTATGTGGACGCTCTCATCAAACAGTGAAACCCAGCTTGCAAAGAAAAGGTATAATCTAAATCTTTATGAACTATCCAGTTACTTCTTTCATATCCATATGAAATTAATGTTCTTCTAATTAATTTATAGGATCCTAAGATCCATTGTGACAACTACAATGACAAACAAGACCAAGACCGCATGAGACATATGTTTGCATGGTTCCTCAACCATTATGTCTTACAACCAAGCAGTGAATTCTATGCCGGCGTCCAACTGCCCCAAAAACCATGGTCCCTCAACCCAGCCATAGTATCTCTTTTGTTTATACTGATTTTAGATTCCAGACTTGTCAAATTTTATTAATTCCAATGTGAAATGCATGTGTGCTAAATATATGTGTGCTTATGTCTCGTAGCTGGGGCTGCTGAGAGGCTATGTAGCTAGGGCTATACAACTGGATTTTTTAGAAGTCCTAAGGCTAACCAGCAAAGTAGCTTCCACCAGGGTGTCAATAAGTCACCATTGATAGGCGCCTAACTGCCGCTGACAGTGGTGACTTGTTGTCGTCACAACTAATAATAAAGCACTGACGGGCACTATCTAGAAAACCGTCAGAGAAAAATATCACTACTAATGGGTGCATAATAGGTCCGTCAGTGGTGAATCTTTCTTGATGGAAGCAAAAGAAAGATCTATGAAGCAATAGATAGGTTTTGAGTTATTTATTTGTTTTCTCAGTGGACTTCGTTGTGGCTTCTTATTCTTTTTTGAATTTTTTATATCTCAGGAAAATACCCAAAATGAGCAAAAGATATGAGCTAGATAGAGAAAATAGGGTATTGTCACAATGCTATCGCGGCAGCAGAAAATGGCTAAAATCTTGCCGCGAAGGAGGCTGAAATTTAAAACAGCGATTTCCCCAAACAACTGGTTGGAATTTTAACCGTGGACTCCTTGATTTATGTCTAGTTTTACAGAATTTTGTTAGAATTTTCTGGGCACTCTAAATTTTTAGTCCGAATTCAAATTGGAGTCCGAGTCTGATCCAAACCAAGTTGAAACTTGAATTCCTATCCTAGTCCGCATGGGAGATCTGTCTTGGGGCCTTCTTAACGTTATGGAGGAGCTTTGTGGTCAGCCAATTCCTTGCCCAAGAGATATTTGGACATAACTGTACCAAACACGGCAATATATTTTGCACTTCAACTTGAATTCCAAGTAATGCTTGGATTTTCTTTTGCGGGGCTTCTCTCCACATTCTTGCTAATCTAAGGGGTAATCCAAACACATGCAATCATCCACCAAGTGAAGATGCAAGTTGTGGTGGGCAAAGAGTTAGCGGCAACGCCAAAAAGTAGCATAGGCGCGTGGCAAGCAAAGTGGCGTGCGGCAGCGGTGGTGGGGCGTGGCAACAGATGTGGAGGCACGACAGGGTTGGATGGAGGTGTGCAAGGTCAGCGGTGATGGTGTTCTTGCCACGGTAGTCGAAGTGATGAGAGAAAACCTACTGAATAGCACAAGCAACAAAACAAAGTTCAATCTAGTAGAAAAAATTGTGACAAACCAATCTAAACCAGCAACTCGACTCGATCTATGTAGCAAAAATCAACGATGCAAGTACACGATAGAAATTGCAAGGCTCAGATTGGTTTGGACTAGAGGATGAACTAACCCTAACTTTTTTTGTATTTTTTGGCTGATTGGATGCTAGGTAAAAGATGCAATCTACTACTATGGAAAAATAGTAAGTTTCTCACCGAGCAACTTGGTTTGCTAACTTGATAGAACAATTGGCAAGACACGCCTTAGCAATCACTAGACCAACTCCGGTAAGTTATTGGCGGTGGCCAAATCCAACTCCAAAGTGCAGTTTTCCTTGAATACGGAATCTAAAACTTGCTTATTTTGTCTAGATCTGGAAACACATGGGCCTGGCCAAATTTTGAGGTGGTGCAACACCATGTAGTAATCATGGATGAAAATATGAAGTGTAGACTTGTATATTTTGTCCTCTTCATCATACTTCTTTATGGTTGCTCCAAAGTCGTGGCATAATCAAATGTAGAGCCCTTCCTCCATAGTTTGTTGCCATCATTCTTGTTTCTTCCTCCCATGCTCCAGAGCTTGTCCTCCATAGCCATGCTTAGTCCTTGATTCTTGAGAAGTAATAAACAATCTGATTTAGGCAGTACCAAGTTCTTAATAAAGTTAGTAGATGTTTTTATGAACGAAAGTACCTGGTAATTGAGTTGAGGAGCATGAGCTCTAGTGAGTGGTCCTTTTATTTCCTGGAAGTGGCAGCTGTTGGTGTAACAGTAGTGGGGATGTCCTCATCAGAACTGTCTAGGACTCCAACTTCACCTTCAATAAGATTCCTTGTAACCCCACCACATCACCCATGCCCTCCGACTTGGCCTCCTTTCCCTCATGTACATGTTGACTTGAATCAGTCCGCGTCCTAGTAAAATCGAAGCCATGTGGCCTCTTCCGACACTTCTGTGTCATAGGCTGCGTTGCCACACACCAGAAGCCACGGCTTTCCTTGGCACTGTGAGCCAGCGTTGGCTCGCCCTATTGAAAGCCACCTCTACCGCACTGGCCAGTGTAACCGACCGAATCAATCTTGCATCTGTCTCCAGTTCGTGTTCACTGGTCTAACTAGTCTCGCACCCAGTCTGCTCATCTGCAGTTGCTCTCGAACGGCTAGTATGGCTACCCGTCGGGGAGGGGGGTCTGACCACCGATCATCCCATGTCGGCACGCTCGCAATCACATCATTGCTGATAATGATACTCGACGGCCTAGACCCTAGCCTTCTCTTGAGAGCCAACCTTGGCACGCTCCACCTTGCGCCATATCCGCTCTGCACAACGATATGCCATGTACCTTGGTGCCTTGTAGATGCATAACCATGTGAAACACGTATGCCACTGCCCTCGCTGACCATGCTCCAACCCTTATGGGTTTGAGCGAGATCCAACCCAACCTTGCGCTCTAATACCACTTGTTGAGAAATTAGTCTATCAACGACAACACCATCGACTAATCTCCATGAGTTTATGTCGCTATTGCACAACATAGGATCAACGAACTAAATACGCGAGAAGAAAATAGACACCGATATTTGTTGACGAGATTCAACTGAATACTACATCCTCGGGATCACTTCTGCTAGCATTCTGCCCCATCCATTAAAGGATTACCATTGTCACCGATTTCCCCGAGGCTGATAGTCTGATCGCCCATGAAGGCCGGTTTGACTGACCCCTCCGTACGGGCTCGGGTCGGTTCGTGGCTCGCTCTAGGTTACATACATCGATGCCCTATTATTATAGGAGTACGGGTTACAATGTGTTCGACTCAAACACTGTCTAACTCTATCCGCTAGTTGCACCACAATTTCAATTGTAGTTTACTTGTACATATATTTATACATATATGAAGGCATACTTAACTGAAGATCACCTGAGCATATTGGAATCTCTTCAGAATATCCATTGCGTTCTAGCAAAAAATTTATGTCAACTTTGGCCTGCACTTTGGCACTTTTAGTTGGAAAGCAAACAGCTGACGATACATTTCTTAGTTTTCTGATATTAGACTTATCCTTAGGGGAAAGTTCTATTGGGCACTTCACATTTTCCATTAATTCTTCAGACTTACTTCCGTGTGTTTATAACCCGAACAACTGTATTCTTGCTGGAGCATCAAAGTAACTATTTTTTTTAGTATGTCGATGCGCCTAAGAAAATATACAGACGTGTGGAGCTGTTCATCGACCAAAGTATTTGAGTTCGCAATGGTCACACGAGTTAACTACGATATCCATCCCTGTCTGATACCCAAGGACGTTCATATTCTTATATATACCAATATAAAAAATATCAATTTAATTAGAATACTATTGATCTCAACCGTTTAATATTATTTTATGTTTTCCTATTTATCATTCGATGGCTTTGATTGTGTTCCCTAACCATGCTCGCTAACCACCTCCTTGCTCGATCCCCGAACCGCCCTCGCACGCTGCGGCACCCGGCCTGGTCCCTCCCTCTTTGGCCACCTCCTCCGGTTCCATCCCTCTCCGACCGCCTCCACCTTGCTTCAACGCTGCCCTCCCAGCCCTCATCTCCACAGTGCGGCGACAACCATCCTCCGCCTCTTGGCTTGATTCCACCCTGCTGGTACATCGGCTAGCCGCTGGGGCTAGATCTGGGGCCAACACCATGCTTGTGGCCGAGCGGGAGTCACTGGTGGAGGACCAGCCGTCCAAGTTCCTAGTGGTCTGCCTCAATGCGATCCAAGACATGGAGGTGCGGGCGTCAGAGGATGGCGGCGCCGGAAGCATCCACGAAACCAACTCGACCACCTGCTGCGACGTCGGCTTGACTACTTCCTACGCCACCCTTGCATGCTATGGCGCCCTCCTCAGTCCCCTCCCTCTATGGCCGCCTCCACCCTGCTTCGACGTCGCCCCCTCCTCACCTGCAGCGCTCCCGCCGCCCTCACATGCCGTGGCGCCCGCCTTGCCCTCTTCGATCCCGAGCTCGGCCCCTCCCCTGCATTGCCAAGGCGCCCTCCAAGCGACCTATCGCCACTGACGAGTGCGACGCCCGCCCTGGCCTTCTTCTGCGATGCCTCCTCCTGTGCACGGAGCCTTCGTCCAACGACTTCAAGGTAAAGGAACACGTAGTATCAATCAGTGAGATGGCACTGCTCCATCAGTGTGAGTCTGTGAAACCTGCATGCCGATGCAATACCATGGATTATACAAATGCATTCAAATGAAACAAATTTACCGATGAAGACATATAAAGGTTAGTAGAACCCGTACGCTGTTAATTAGTTGAACTCAAATAATCACAGTAAAGATTGTAATCAGTAACCACTAACCTTGGTGCACAAAGCAAAATAGAGCGACATCAAAGTTTGAGCATCTGCTACTGGAGACGGTAAATTTTCTAAAAGACCATCCTTTAGAAAACATTAGTCCTCCAAATCAGAAAAGGCGGGCTATACTTTGCAGTGCATTGGTTTATTTTTATTTTCTCCGTTTGCAACAGTTTCTCGAGATTATTGGTTGATCAACTTTTTGATGAAGTAGAAGGCAATTTGATTTAAGAATCATTTAAAGCCGTGATTAGTTCAAAATAGCAGCACACGAATATTCGAAAGAAATTAGAGCATGAACCAAACCTTGTGAGCTTCAGGTGTAGCCATTTCAACAGCTGCACATTCAGCAGCTGGAATCACTTCTAGGACTGAATTAAGTTTTTCATTTGCAAAATTTTCAATCTTTTTATAAATGCTTGCCATAGCAAATAGCTTACTTGCTATCTGTTATTACCAAATGACAAACGAAGTCCATGCTTCTTACAAGCATGAATTAAGGGATTACCAAACGTTACTACTACAGAACAGGTCTTTTAAGAACCCCCATCGCATATGGTTCAGGCTAAACCATAACCAATGCGAACATCACAAACGGTCGTCATTTCATGCCCATGTGCGATGTGCCTCGGCCAAATGGCCCATGCACGATGTGCCGCCCATGTGCGATGTGCCTCGGCCAAATGGCCCGTGTGCGATGTGAGGCACATCGCACACGGTCGTCTGGTGGAGCTCGTGTGCGATGAGGTAGCTGGCATCGCTGATGGTTTTTCCTGGAGGACCGTGTGTGATGTTATCAGTATCACTGATGGTTCATTTTGATAACTGTGTGTGATATCATATCACTTAAATCAATCGACCTCAGCCATCAGTTCAAGCGGCGAGGTGGCTTGTTGTAGGAGCGGAGGCGGCGGCGGCTTGTTGGAGGGGTGGCGTGCGGCGGCTAATTGGAGCAACTCGGGGCCTGGAGTGCGGCGGGTGGCGGCTGCGATGCACACGGTGGCTGAGGCGCGGCGGTGGTGGCGGCGGTGGCAGGCCAGGGCAGCTGCGAGCACGTGGAGGTGGTATTTCAATGCTCCGTATTAAGTTTCAATTAATGCTTTATAACTTAACTTTGTAGGTATCTCATATTCAATCTCATATTTATTCTCAATGTTTCAATCGCATATTTAGTTTCAATGTTTCATAACTTAATTACTGTTTCTCATATTTAATTCCTCATATTTAGTTTCAATTGCACATTTACCTAGTCGCGTAACCCCATGCATCCCTTGTTCGAAAGAGTTTGTTTATAAATATGCAGCATATGCATATTTACGAATACACTGTTTCGAATTGTCCACGCTTTTTGGACAGCCCGAGAATGTGTAGTTTGGGTTCGTTTCCATGCCAAGTATAGCTTCTAGATAGAATTTCGGTAGCGTCTCCCTGTTGTTCTCCCGATACACACCCCTCTTAGCATGTTGCCGAGACGTGTATTTGGAGAACAACGGGGAGGTGCTGCCAAATTTTTTTCTAGAATTTGTACTTGGCATGGAACAATCCAAACTACAGATTCTCGAATGGGGTTTAGAACCTATCTTTACCTATGTAACCCTAACTACCGCTAGCTTTACCTATGCATCTCGTAATCAGTTTATCACTATCACTTATGATTTTTGTGACTAATCCTTTTTTTGTGACTAATCTTGTTATTATTTGTGCTATTATTCTCCTATTATTTTTTGACTAATCTTGTTATTATTTGTGCTATTGTTCTCCTGTTATTATTTACCCTAGCTTTACTTGTTATTAGTCATGCTATTATTCTCCTGTTATTTAGCTATGACATCCCGTAATGAATTGGTGGATACTTCTGTGAGAGAGTTTGATGAAAACTCATCATCATAGCCAGAAGGGACCACTGAACCAGAAACCCAAGCACTTGTCAAAAGGGGAAGAGGGATTAGAAAACCAAGCAACAAGCCAAAAGGAGTATGGCAAGTGGAGGCGATCGACGAGAAAATTGGGGCTCCTATAGAACCAGAAAGAATGGAGAAGAAGTTTCGAACTATGTGCGGGGCAGTTGTAAGGGAAAGAGTCCCCATTGACTTGAAAGATTGGAAAAAAGTTATTAAGGAGGAGCGCGAGGCCATAGTATTCGAGATAGTGAAACACTTGCAAAAGATGCTTTTCAAAATTTTATGAAGGAAAAAGTACGTCTTGCAAAAAAAATTATGAAGGAAAATAAGGTTCACTTGCCAAAGTATCCACACATTAAACCCGAGCAGTGGGCTAGATTTCTGGAGATTCGGCGAACGCCGAATTATCTAGTTAAGAGTAAAGCAGGCAAGGCTCTAATCGCGAAGAACAAACACCCCATAGAATGGGGTTCAAAGGATACTATGGGAAGCGCAAGATTAGGGAAAAGGAGGATGAAAACATACGCCTTTGGGGCCCCGATATGCCTTTTCCTAATGTTACGGGAGATCGGGCTAGAGACTTCCTGAGAGCAAGGTCTACAACCGATGAGTCGGGTCAGGTTGTATTGCCCAACCCAGCAGACTAAGAAGTGTACCAATCTATGGTAAGAGCGACTACCTCATTTAGTAATCAGTCAATAAGTACCACAATGCTTACTTGCATACTAATTCTACATTTTTATTTGCAGAAAGAGTTGAGTGTTTAGGCTTCGCAAGGCTCGTTTCAGTCCCAAGGGTCTAATGACATTCTCATGGCCGCTTTGGGAACCAAGGAGCCCTTGGGTCGTTCTCGAGTGACAGGGAGCAAAGTTAGCCATAGGAAGGCCTGCCCACATGACGACGAGGCGATGCGTGCGAGGAAAAGGGCGAGAGCGGAGAAGAAAATGGAGCAGATAAAACAAGAGCTACTCGCCCAATTTGCTGGCATGGTAGACTCTATGATGGAGGAAAGGTTGGCAAAAGAAAGAGCTGTCTGGGAGGAGAGGTACAGAGCACAAGTGCCGAAAGGCCCTGGACACCCAAGCCTCGGTGGACACAGGAGTAGCTGTGCATCAGCTCCCGAGGGGGTTGAAGGCCTTCTTGATACAGCTAGGTCTCCTATCAATGACACTATGAGGCCAACGAAGTGTAAGCTACAAGTGCCAACAGCGCACATGGCTTTTCCCTTGGTGGCAGCTCACAGGTTGGTTCATCCGCCGGCTGAGGGAGCTACAGTGCACGGTGTACCGATAAAGCTAGGGTTTGAGAGGTGCACCGTCGATAAAGTCGAGCCTGGCTTCCAGAGCCTCCAGCTATTTCACATAAGCGAGGATGCCGAACACCAGACCTTGGGAGAGGCGGAGATGTCATTCGTCTAGTGGCCCAAGAAGGACATACTCCTTCTGCAGTTCACATCGCCACTGCCTACTGCTTCCCCACCATTGGCTCCTACATCTGAGCCGCTCTTCTCACCACAACTCCTCATGAGCACGCGGTCCGAGCCACCTTCCAACCCACCAACTCAAGAGTCACCCAAGGTAGCGATGGAGCTTTCGACACCACCAAATCTTGACTTACCGCCACTGCCTGCGCGGCAGTGAAGATTAAGAGTAAGAGAGCACCACCAAAGGGCAAGGCCAAGGAGAAGGTGTTAAGCGACAAAGGATTCAACAAAATGTTCTGCCTGCGGAGCTCGCACGCAAGTACCAGAAAGGAGAGTCATTACTACTCCCCCGAGACCTGGCGGCGGCAGGTCTATTTTGCCAAAAGCTACATCAGCACTATATGAATCTATGTAAAGCAGGTGAAACGAGCCTTCCCGTGTTCTTCAAGAAGGAGCATTTCCTTCATGCGTTTGATAATTGTTGCACGGTGGACTTCGAGGACATGTTCCTCCTCTTCAACCTGGATATGCTCGATGCCTCCCTCATAAGATGCTTCATATTTTAAGTATTTTACAAAGAATTTCCACATTCAAACAACTCTCTTTTGTTTCCTAAATGATATCTCTTTTCTTTCCTATGCTTAGTCACATGATCACTGAAATGCAAAGCACAGAAAGAACCGGTGGGTTTCTTGGACCCACAATTGGTCTCGAAGTAACAAATCAATAGGAATAGGGAAAGGGTCTACAATTATGTTGTCGAGGCATTGATGGGCAACAGAACAAATATTTCATTCTAATTTCATTCAACCAGGAGTATGTGTGTTTTTATACTTTAACTGTACCTCCATTGTCATCATTCCACACGGGTTGTGATTCCTTTTTTTTGCAAAGAACATTGGATCTTAATTATCATCATACCTAAATGGAGTAGAGCCGTCCACCTTGATTCCCTCCGTGGGTCATCTCGTGACTACTCGGTAATTCGGGAATTCTTGGATAGTGCATTTGTCGAGTACGTCAAGCGTGGAGGGAGATGCAGTGCAAAGGGAAATCCGTCGGTCTTGCAAGACGGGACCAATGTCTTTAAAGTAACAATTGTTACAATATTCCTCCTAAGTGCCAATTAATGCTAATTAATGCCTAAATTAATGCCGTAATTTCTTAACAACTTTTCGGTGCAATCAACAGCCACTAGGAACCAATCTTTGTGGTTTTTATGTTTGTAACCAAATGTTGAGGGTCAACCTGAGTTTGAGGACAAAAGACACTAATGACCTCCCTACAATTGGTAGTATATCAGACTCTCAAGATTGTACTTTTTACCTATATGCAGCCAAATCTGAATTTAATTACTTCGTGCATATTTTGAATTTGATGGACGAAAAACCATTAAGCCATGCCGAGATTGTCAATGTTAGAGGACAGTTTGCCTAATTCTTCATCTCGCATGTCATACCGGAAAAGGGACAATTCAGATCACCTTGATTGTGAGGTCTTTAATTTCTTTGTATTGGCTGTAATCCTTATTAGATGGCTCTAAACTTGGTGATATGGGTTGGCCCGATCTTCTCGGTGAGGAACCGTTCATAGATGGTATGAATAGACGATCTCGCTAGTTGAACACTCGTGCCAATGCACAAACCCTTAGCTCTTCGGGAAACGCCCAAACAAACCGGTATATGATCATCGTGAAACCACGAGCAACGATCACCAAGTCCCCAATTCCCAACAGAATGACGGCTTGACTTTGGACTGCAGAACACGATCGCCTAATCCTCTCTCAGCTATCCTCGCATGAACGCTGGTACAAAAGAACAAGCAATAGCTGTGTTTTAATTCCTATGCATAAATTGGTCTAAGGCTAAAAGCCACGAATACAGTAGTATATAAAGACTCTAGGATGTCCACCCTTGTACTAGGGTCGAAATTCAACCTAACTCTAACTTCCCTAAGTTACAGAACTCTATTTGGAAAAGAATAGATACAACAGCCAATTTGTTATGATAATTGTGGACAGACCAAAAGGAATCTGTGGATGGGCATGTACGCACTAGAAAGTACTCTGAATTAGCTTTCCAACAAGTACTTATTTGCCTAATTTTGAGTTCGTACGAGGAAATTATGGCTGTTTCAAATTTTAACCTGCTGGCTGATCTGAACCGAATCCGAAATGAGTTCAACTCTTTGTATCTTCTCTTTTCTTGCCTATTTTTCCCCAAGTCCTAGTTGAAACTGATAAGGATGTCATAGGATGTCATTAGTAACCATTGGATGGTCGTAGGAGTGTAGGGTTCCACCAATACTTGCCATATAAGATCCATATTCTTTAAGTATATCAATTCTCGCATGTAATCTGAGCCAGCTTGTGCAACCTTTACTTCCATGGCCATAACTTTCTCTTGGAAGCTCCAAATCGTGCACCATTTGATTCCTTGGAAAGTAGACTCAATATACTTTCCAAATATGTATGTAGACACTGGTGTATTTTGACTTGTGCCACAGTCCTTCTTCCCTCTCCTCCCGTTGGACGCCAGCACATCTCATCTTCACATTGGACTTGTATAGCTCAAGAAATGTCATGCACATATCATTGAAGTAAAGTAGTAGCTCTGCCTCTCGATATATGAAGTGTATAAGACAAGTATTAATTGAATCCACCTAATAATATTTATCAATAAGGCTTAACACTTCTTTCCAACATAAAGAGTCATGTTGATAAATACAAATGATCACTGATGCGCCCGCATCATCCTCACTTTCTTCAAAACAAACCATCCTCGGTTTGTCGTATGCATAATGAATGTTATTATTCATTATCTTTCCCACATCACTTGTGCTAATGTTGGTTGTGAACTTATGCTTATGTTGGCTGCGAATGGCTGTGAACTTATATTCAATTTGCTTATATATATTAGCTATGAAATCTATGTGATCGAGATCTAATCTATTTTATTTGTGTTTGGATGAAATCTATGTATATGACTGATGGATGAAATCTGTGTATGTGGCTGATGGATAAAATCTATGTATGTGCCTAATGGATGAATTCATGGTGCTTGTCCAGTCTGATCCTCCCGCTGTCAGTCAAGTTGTCTACTAGCTCCTATGATAGGCATTCTATGTAAGTGCTTAGCAATATTAAACATTAAACTTGGTCCGATCTAAAAAATCTGATGGTTGAGCATGAATTTTCCCCTTACTTCAGCCACCTACACAGGACTAAGCTCTGGTTTTAGCTTTTACGGTTCAAATCACAAACCATCCAGTCTTTTCCTGGTTCGTAGAGTAAGCATACAACATTCTAGCTCTCTTTATTTCTATTCAGAAATGATGTTTGCATGTCTAAATTATGTCTACCTATTGTGGTTGCTTATGCATATTAATCAGATTATTTTAGAATGACATCAAAACATAACTCTCCCAAGCGTGGTCCTTTGGGTGATATCACAAATATCGTGCCACGTTCCAGAGATAATATAGGTTTTGTAACCTTACCTGCATTCTATAATTGTTAATAACACGCGATTCTTAATTCTTCTTGGTGACTGTTAGGCCTCCCTTGGAGACCTGCTACAACAAATTGTGTATCTACATCTAAAATATCCTAAGGGAAAGGAGGTTATACTTTCTGCATCGTTGATTTTTCATTGCAGTGCAATCTGATTGTTCCATGTTTTCAGCTGTCAACTTGAGTTATAGAAATTGTTTCGTGTTAGGAAAATTATTATTTACGTCTCTTCATCTAACACCCTCCCATAAATGACTTATGATGCTATGCAATGAAAAATGATTAGTCTACAAGTGCGTTCTTTGTGATATCGACGAAAAATAGTGTATCTCCTCCATTATAGTGCACAATTTGAACATGTACTTAGAATACATGATATTTACATTCTTGCGTAATATGTCATTCATCTTACTTTTTCGTGAGCATATTTTATATTCGGTTCTTATAGATGGAATTCTGAACCCTCCAAAGGATGAAATGCACTTATACTCCCAATTGAGTAGCAACAAGAGTGTTGAACCCCTGAGAAAAAAGCCTATCTTGCAAGGACAACGGAGTCCCAATGGATCATGTCCACTAGCCCCGCAAGCTAAGGAAGCATGATGCAAGATTATCTCAATTGTAGAAAGTGACTATATTTATCAGAATGGTTGGATGGATGTTACCATAATATGTTGTCTATCTCGAGTTGTACACGTCCTCAAGGTGCAAACAAAAATTCATATCGTAGTTACATAATTAGTTTATACAATTTTTTACCTATCTGTGCAACGATGTCTTGTTGCAGACCTTCACTCTCCTTATGTGAATGAATGGTATACTTCATGCTACAACAATATGTTGTCTGCCTCTATTGGTCAACATGCTTCAGACGAGGAAAACACTTCCCCATGCAGTCCACAATGCACACATTCTGAATATGTACTTATAGTACATTCTACTTAGATTCTTGCGTAATGTGCCATTGATCTTGCGTTGATTTTGCATAAGTAAGCATATAGCTCTGACAGGTACTTATTTTTTCCTGGCCATATTTTATATTCATTGCTTATAGATGGTGACGAGGGGAGCTCATCCGGGTAGGCCCAGCGCAACGAGTCGGCCCAACAGGCTCGGAGAGCTCCATGGAGGCCCACTCGGATGAAGGCCCAAGAAAGGCCCGTACGAGTGCAACGTCCGGGTGCCATCAAGTCAGACGTTACCGCTCCATCAAGGCAAGCGTTTCATCAGCTTGAAGACTGGCGTTACTCGGACGGTTACACAGAGTAAATACCTCAATTAATTTAGGCGGTTACTGTAGCTCAGCCGACTGTCCGAGTCGGTTGAGGTGCAAGCCTATATAAGGCAGAGCCCCCCATGCAGAGAGGGCTCTGGTTTTTTTCTTGAGCTACATTCTCCTCCATAGGCTAAAAGCTAGCTCCATCTTCAACCTCTTGTAATTTCTTTCACGCAAGATTAGCAATACAGACAGCAGGAGTAGGGTATTACCTCCGCCATTGGAGGGCCTGAACCTGGGTAAAAACTCTTGCGTGCACCGCCTGAATCTTCCTTACGTGCTCCCCCAAAACCTAATATAAATGGATATTACCGAGAAATCCCCACGACAGTTGGCGCGCCAGGTAGGGGAGGCGCGTTTTGGAGCCATGATCCAGACGGGATCCTCTCCCGCAGCTGGCGGCAAGCTGGTCACCGGCGATGCGCCGCCCGCCGCGTATGCCGAAGGCACGGAGTTCATCTTCGGCAGCCTTCATTTTGTGGCCGATGTCTTCGGCCAACTGCGCCTTCAAGACCCGCGTCCCTGCCCTGCGGTGGAAGCGAAGCCTGAGCTCCGGCTCGGATCTCCTTCCGCTCCGAGCAAAGACGTGGAGCACTCTCAGTTCGTCGCCATGGTGGGCGCCGAATCCCTCCTTCCCGTCTTGGATTCCGAATCCGACGGAGACGAGAGTTTCTATAGCCAAACTGCCTCGGTAGAGGTGTACGTGGTCGGGCCTGGCGCCACGGACGACGCGGGTACATCTGCCGCAGCAGCCAGGGTGGCGAACGAACACTTGCTAACGCCTATCGACGGGCAATCGGAAGCCGAGAGGGCCTTAGAGGCCTCTCGGCGAGCCCTCCTTGCTGAGCGAGAACGTCTCGATCAAGAGAGAGCGGCTCTCGAACAGCGAGAACAGCAACGAGATGAGCCCCACGGTTCACGCAGTCGCCCGAACCGGCGTGCTTCGTCAGCCGCCCGGAGGAGCCGGGCTACTCGGGCCCCACTCTTCGGGCGAGAACAGGATGGTGTCCCCATCTATCAGACACCGGCCCAAAATCTCTTCGCGGCTGCCGCACTGGCCGACTCACTGCCACCCCCGGTGGATGGCCCCGCGGCAGAGATCCATCGCCGAGTCGTCACCCTGATGAAGACGGCGGTGGAACAGCAGCACGAGGCCGGGTCGGTCAGCAACCGTCTGGCCTCCCAAGCAACTCGGAGTCGGCCATCGGCGGCTCCGAGTCGCCCCATTACCGTTGGCTCGTCGCAGCCGAGTCGGTCCACGAACCGGCCTGATGCTCGCCAGGAGATCAACCGACTCCAGGCGGAGCGGCGTCAAGCCGGCTCCCTCCGAGCAAACGATGCCCGTGATGCTCGAGACGACATCGAGGGGCGACGGGCGGCCAGGTTGCGGGCCGAACGACGCGGCGACGAAGTCAACCAGCCAGGTGGCTCCGCCTCCACCGGTCCGCTATGCTTTAGCAGGCGGATTCGGTCTGAGCCGTTTCCGGACCGGTTCCGGATCGCCAGCGGCGTTGACAAGTATGACGGTACTGCCAAGCCGGAAACTTGGCTTGCCGACTACTTGGTCGCATGCAACATTGGAGGAGGCAACGAGCGTGTCGCCCTCCGAAGCCTACCTCTGATGCTGGAAGGGTCGGCTCGGGCATGGCTTAACAGCCTGCCCGAAGATAGCATCTAGACTGGAGGGACCTCCAAGAGGCCTTCGTCAAAAATTTCGTGGGCACATACAAGCCCCCTGGGAACGCACAAGACCTGTGGCTCTGTGTCCAGGAGAAGGGCGAGTTGGTTCGCGACTACATTCAGCACTGGACCCAACTTCGCAATTCCATTGAAGACGTCACTGAGACGCAGGCCATTCAGGCCTTTTCCCAGGGAGTTAAATACGAGCTCCTGAAACACAAGTTGGCCCGGTCTAACATTCAGACCATGGGCCGACTCATGGAAGTCGCCAGCAAGTACGCGACGGGTGAGGAGGCAATGCGGTACGAAGACAAAGGCAAGGCAAAAGCCGAGTCCTCAAGCCGGAAAGTCTCCACCGACTCGGGTCGGAAGCGTGCGGACAATCGTCCCTCGAAGCGGAAGGCTGGCGGCGGAGATGGGGTCAGTGGAGCTGACCTGGTTGCAGCCACTGAACGTGGTCCCCAGCGTGGTGACGCTGGCCAAAAGAAAGAGCGCCCTTGGCAACAGCGCAAGGCGCCAAAGCTCACCTTCGAGGAAATCCTCGACCGGCCCTGTTCATTCCACAGCACCGCCAACTATCAGGCGGGGCACTCGACCCGGGAATGCAGCTTCCTGAAGCGTCTCTGGGAAGAAAAACAGCCTGAGCCAGATGCAGGCGGAGAAGGAGGCTCCGCTGCAGGCGGCGGCGCTGCGCAGTATCCCCCTCAAAGGGGGGTACTCATGATCTTTCAGGGATCCGACTGCAAAAGGGGTCGGAAGCTACGCTGTCGCGAAGTCAACGCGACGGTGCCAGCGGTCCCTCAATGGTTGGACTGGTCTGAGGTGCCAGTCGGATTCAGCCGACTCGACCACCCAGACAGGGTCCCTCAACCTGGCAAACATCCCTTGGTGGTGGATCCGCAAGTCGGCGGATTCAAACTTCGCAAGGTCCTGATGGATGGTGGCTCCAGCATCAACATAATCTTCATAGATACCCTGAAGAAGATGCAAGTCCCGGAGACCCAGGTTCGTCCCAGTAGCACTTCCTTCCACGGAATAGTGCCTGGGAAGTGTGCCAAGCCTTTGGGTCAAATCTCCCTGGAAGTTGTGTTTGGAGAACCGAACAACTTCCGGGTCAAGACTTTGACCTTTGAGGTAGTCGGCTTCAAGAGCGCCTACCATGCGATCTTTGGTCGGCCGCCCTATGCCAAATTCATGGCTAGGCCATGTTACACGTACCTGAAGCTGAAGATACCGGATCCTAAGGGCGTCATCACCATCACTGGCGACTTTGAGGGCTCCAATGAGTGCGATCTCGCCAGCGCGGACATAGCCGAGTCCCTGATTGTAGCTCAGGAGCTGGAGAACATCCAGGCGTCTGTCGACTCCGACCAAGCTCCACCCTGCAAGAAGGCGGCAACCGAGTCCGCCTTCCAATCGGCCAAGAACACTAAGCGTGTCCAAGTCCATCCTGAGGATCCGTCCAAGACGGTCCAAATCGGGACTGACCTCGAGGCCAAATAGGAAGGCGCGCTCATCGACTTCCTTCGTGAGAATTGGAACATCTTCGCATGGAAGCCAGCTGACATGCCGGGTGTTCCAAGGAAGTTCGCCGAGCACTCCCTCAACGTCGCCAAGGATGCGAAGCCAGTGAAGCAGTCTCTCCGCCGATTCGCTGAAGACCGGCGTAAAGCAATCGGAGAGGAAATCGCCTGACTCCTCGCAGCCGGGTTCATCAAGGAAGTTCTTCACCCAGACTGATTGGCAAACCCGGTCCTGGTTCTTAAGAAGAACAAAACTTGGCGCATGTGTGTGGACTATACGTCCCTAAACAAAGCATGCCCCAAGGACCCGTTCGCCTTACCCCGTGTTGATCAAGTTGTTGACTCCACGGCTGGTTGCGAACGTTTGTGTTTCCTGGATGCCTATTCAGGCTACCACCAGATCAAAATGAAAGAATCAGATCAAATAAAAACTTCTTTCATTACCCCGTTTGGGGCTTTTTGTTACATCACCATGCCTTTTGGTTTGAAAAATGCTGGCGCGACATATCAACGTTGTATGCAAAAGTGTTTGCACGACCAGATAGGTAGAAATGTCCAGGCTTATGTCGACAACATTGTGATAAAAACAAAGAAGACCGCGGACCTCTTGACCGACTTGGCCAAAACCTTCGCCAATCTCAGGAGGTTCGACATGAAGCTCAACCCGGAGAAGTGCATCTTCGGGGTTCCGGCTGGCAAGCTACTCGGTTTCATCGTTTTCGAGTGAGGAATCGAAGCGAACCCGGACAAGCTTGACTCCATCATCAAGATGGGAAAGCCGAAGGATCTGAAGTCTGTCCAGCGCTTAACCGGGTGTGTGGCTGCTCTAAGTCGGTTCATAGCCCGACTCGATGAGAAGGCCTTGCCTTTTTACCGACTTCTCAAGAAGTCCGACTCCTTCGAGTGGACGAATGAAGCACAAAAAGCCTTCGAGGATCTCAAGCGCCTTTTGTCAATGCCTCCGATTCTTGCTGCACCAATGGAGGGTGAGCCCATGCTGCTGTACATCGCGGCCACGAATCAAGTGGTTAGCGTTGTTTTAGTGGTGGAACATGCAGAAGAAGGCCGAGTCCAGAAGGTACAATGACCCGTCTACTACGTCAGCGAAGTCCTTTCCGAGTCGAAGCAGCGCTACCCGCACTACCAGAAGCTCGTCTATGGCGTATTCCTGGTAACTCGGAAGCTGGTGCACTACTTCCATGCCCACTCGGTCACCGTGGTTAGTCACGCCCCTTTGTCTGACATCATCAACAATCGGGACGCCACGGGCCGAGTTGCTAAGTGGGCGATAGAACTTATGTCGCATGACATCAGCTACGAGCCCCGCAAGGCAATCAAGTCACAAGCCCTCGCGGACTTCATCGTCGAGTGGACTGAAAGCCAGTCCCTTCCGACTCAGGTGCATTTGGAGCACTGGGTCATGTACTTCGACGGTTCAAAGATGCTCGCAGGCACGGGGGCTGGAGTCGTCCTCATCTCCCCCAAAGGCGACAAGCTGTATTACGTGTTACAGATCCACTTCACCGCCTCCAATAACGTGGCGGAATACGAGGCGTTACTGCATGGCTTGTGCATTGCAGTTTCACTCGGCATTCGGCGACTCCTGTGCCGCGACGACTCGGATCTGGTGGTGCAGCAAGTAATGAAGACGTGGGATGCCAAAGATCCCACCATGGCGGCATACTGTGCAGCCGTGCGCCGACTGGAAGGACACTTCGACGGCCTCGAACTTCATCACGTTCGTCGAGCAGACAACGAGGCAGCCGATTCCCTCGCCAAGATCGGCTCTGCTCGAGAAAAGGTCCCACCTGGAGTGTTCCTTCAGCAACTCTTCCAGCCATCCGTCAAGTTGGAGTCAGCGACCGAGTCAGCAAAAGCCGAGTCGCCAAATCATGAACTGGCCAATCCAACCCAGGAAGACGTCTTAGCAGTCATTCCCCTCTGGACTCAACCGTTCTTGCCTATCTTTTGCGCAAGGAGCTACCTGAGGATCCGACTGAGGCACGCCGCATTGTGTGTCGCGTTCGAGCTTACACCATCATCAATGGTGAGCTCTACAAGCGCAGTGCCACTGGAATCTTCCAGCGTTGCATCTCGCCGGAGGAGGACCGAATACTGCTTGAGAAAATCCACTCGGAACTCTGCGGCCACCATGCTTCGTCATGGGCCTTGGTTGCCAAAGCTTTTCATCATGGTTTCTTCTGGCTCAGTGCACATGCTGATGCGGAGGAACTCGTCCGAACTTGCGACGGGTGTCAGAGGTATGCTCGTCAATCGCACATGCTGGCTACCGCGCTCAAGACCATCCCAATCACATGGCCTTTCGCTGTGTGGAGACTCGACATGGTGGGTCCGCTTAAAACAGCCCGAGGAGGTTTCACTCATCTCCTCGTGGCAGTGGACAAGTTCATGAAGTGGATCGAAGCCAAGCCAATCATGAAACTTGATGGTCCGACTGCTGTCAATTTCATGAGGGGAGTCGTCTTCCGATTCGGCGTTCTTCCTCACGGCATCATGACTGACAATGGCAAGAACTTCACTGCTGAAGTCTTCCGCCACTTTTGCCGAGATCATGGAATCCGGCTCGACTTTCCCTACGTGGCTCATCCGTAGTCCAACGGCCAAGTCGAGCGTTCCAATGCTCTTATTCTCCAAGGTATCAAGCCCCGGTTATTAGTCCCGTTGCGACGGGCCGCCGGCTCTGTCACGGACCCAGGAATCGCATATGACTAAGGGAACGTCTGATCGCCAAGGGCCGAAGGACCAGTCGACCTGGTGGCACGGTACCTGCGCCGTACGCACCGAGGCAGAGTGATCCGACACCTGACCAACACAAGCCGGCTGGAAGCGACTAGACTTCCCAGAACCACATACCATTCCCTGATCCGGTGAAGGTTTAGAGCCGTTCCCACATACTACCAGACAAAACAAGGTCGGAGGAGCCCGGCGATTCTACCCACACCCTAACCTGGCCGGCACAGCATCTCAGCCAGCGGGTCACTCAACCGATCCCTGCTCGACCTAGTAATAAGAGGAACAACAGTACCCCTTCACGGCATACCCACACACTTCATATCATTCACGCACGGTGCATGGGTAGCCCAAATAACCACTCGGATATCACAACAAAGCACTAATTACGACAATAAACTAGCTGTCCACATCGGACTTTAAGTTTACATCAATCGGTCATAACCGGAAACATATCCGAGTACGGAGTAATTTAAACGACAGCGGAAGTAAAGTAAATGAGTCCCACAGCGGTGCGATGACCGCTGACCAAAAGCCACAGAAAACCCCTGAGCCGATAGCCAACCAAAGAAACCATGCACTAGTCATCATCGAAGAATTCTTCGACCGCTGGCTCACCTGTAATGATCTAGGAATGTCCTAGGTGAGTACGGGGTACTCGCAAGACTTATTCGTGCTTGATTAGATGTCCTACCCATGCTAGTATAACAGCAATTAAACATGATGCTTCTCAGAGTAACAATATACAAGTTAAGGACATAGCATAAGCAAGAGAAGATAAAGACGAGCTAAGCAACAGTCTAACTCAGGATACAAACATACCAGAAACAAGCCACCACGAGACCAAATTAACAATTCCAAGTCCATTGGAGTAGCCCATGAGTTCAATCTAAATGAATCCATCTCACATAATCCAAATCAGTTAGGGCAGCCCCTGGGTCAAATCCAAATCAATCCAGCATCCACACATTTCCATTTAATCTCTCGGACCATTACCGACAACTGATCACCCTGAGTGCAAAGAGCGCCTTAACCCTTGGAGGTTGCAAGTCTCCAAGGGTCTCAGTCTTACCTCAACTACACCCCAGCCTCGATGCCGCTAACGTCCACGCGTGACAAGGGGAGTAATTCACGATGGAGTCACCTCAGGGTTGGTATCGCGACAACTTCTTACACCTAGTCGCACCGGGCTCCTCCGACCTTGTTTTGTCTGGTAGTATGTGGGAACGGCTCTAAACCTTCACCGGATCAGGGAATGGTATGTGGTTCTGGGAAGTCTAGTCGCTTCCGGCCGGCTTGTGTTGGTCAGGTGTCGGATCACTCCGCCTCGGTGCGTACGGCGCAGGTACCGTGCCACCAGGTCGACTGGTCCTTCGGCCCTTGGCAATCAGACGTTCCCTTAGTCATATGCGATTCCCGGGTCCGTGACAGGCTCTTGGATCGATGAGCTTCCGTCTGTCCTTTGGAGTTTAAGGACAACTCCGAACCGGTCAACTGGCTACACGCCGTTCTTCATGGTTTACGGAGCAGAAGCCGTCCTGCCGAGTGACATCCTCCACGACTCCCCGCGAGTCGCAGCATACGTGTAAAAGGATGCCGAGTCGGCACGACAAGATGACCTTGATCTCTTGGAAGAAGCGCGGAAACTCGCCCTCTCGCGCTCGGCCATCTATCAACAGAACTTGCGCCGCTACCACAGTCGGCAAGTTCGAGGTCGAGTATTCAATAAGAGGGATTTGGTCCTTCGACTGATCCAAGACAGGGCGGGCATCCACAAGTTGTCTCCGCCCTGGGAAGGTCCGTTCATCATCAACCAGGTGCTTAACAACGGCGCGTACCGACTGGAGGACCCGGCAACCGGCGCAGTCACAGAACGGACTTGGAATATCACACAGCCGCGTCCCTTTTACACTTAAACTTTGTACTTCAAACAGTTCATTGTTTCATTATGAATAAATATTTGTTTCCTTCGAGCGGCACTTGGGAAGCATTTTGTTCATTTAATTTCCATTTTCCGACTATGTTCCCTTTGGGCAACCCCTGAGGGCTACGTCTAACAAATCCGAGTAGCTTAACTTGGGCAACCCCCGAAAGCTACCTTAACCCACTGGGTGATTTATCACTCGGCGCAAGTTATTTCGAATCTCCTAACTTTGTTTCTACACGAGCGTCTAAGTAAACGTGTACGGTACCTAAGGCCCACTCTTCGTCCCCAACTACAGTCGCAACCCGGCTGTCCGGTTGGCAAGAGCAAAAGCTAAAGGTCGGCCTGCACGCGAAAGGATCCGACTCGGCGGAAAAAACAAACTCAAACGAATCAAATAACTTGTGCAAATAACTTGTGCAAACGTCAGAATGAATTGAAAAGCGTTTTCATTCAAAGCAAAAGTCTTTACATTTTTCTACTCGGCATACCAAGAGATATTACATGATGATTTTTTATTCTTCTGGAGTCGCTTCTACACGCTCATCCAGGTCGGTGAAGTCGGCGATCCGGCTGGCTGCGGCGCGGACTCGGGGAAGGAGATCCAGAGGGTTCACCGACTGACCCTCCTCGTCGACTGGGGCTCCAGCAGAGATGCTGTCGACATCCGCATCGGGATGGTGTGCTAACACCATTGCCAGCGCCATGCCAGCTCCCGAGCGGGCTGCCGACTCCTTCCACTTCTCCACCTCCGCTGAGCCCTGTGAGAGCTTGTCGGCAAGGCCGAAGGTGCTGGAACCCGGCTCTTCTCCGGGCCATAGCTTGGTGCAGAGGCTTTGGGCAGCCGACTTCATATTCTGCACCAATCTCTTGACTTGGAGGAGTCGGTCCTCCACAGTCACAACGCAGCTGGCCATCTGCTCTTGGGTCCAGAACGCGTCGAGAGCTGACCTCGCCGGGTCTGATAGTGCACGGAGTCAGAGCGTCGCCCACCTTGTTTCCTCCTCCAGCTCTGGGCAAGCGTCTGGGTGTGAATTATTGCAAGGAAATGAACTAAGGAAGTGTACAAGAAGTGAAAAATAAAGGACTCGGGGGCTTACCGAGTAGAGTCTCATTGGCCTTCTTGAGATGGCCCATGAGTTCTCCCTCGCGCTTTTCCCAGTTGACGATGGCCGTGGCGTGTCGCTTATCCGACTCATCCATTTTCTTGGCGAAGTCATCGATGGCCGCCTGCAGTTTCTTGTTCACGGTGTGCGACTGCTCGTATTGCGCCACCAACTTTGAATGCTCCGACTGTAGCTTGGTGGCGGCTTGCATTTGATCGTGAGCTTTCCACAATTTGTCTTCATACTCGACCACTTTGGTGTCGAGCATTTCAGAGACTCTGAACATCGGGAGCATCGACTTCATTTCTTTTTGAAGTCGGACGTTTTCGGCTTCGATGTCTACCGACTCAATAAAGTCAATACTCGCAAAGCTTCTAAAGCAAAGGAGCAGAAGACTCGGATACTTACTCCTGATGGCGGTGAGCTTCTCTTCAAGCCGCCGACTCTTGGCCCTCTCTTCGGCCAGCGCCTTCTCCAGGGAGGCGTTCTTTTCCATGAGGACCGCGCCGTTCCCGCCCAGTCGGATCGCAGCCTGGTCAAAGAAGAAATTTGTTAGCGTAACCCGAATTTATAAGTCTCTAACCGACTCAACCAGTCGGCTGGAGACTTGGGGGCTACACCCACTGGGTGCGCTGAATGCGCTCCCAATGTTAAGAAATAAACAAAGTTTGAAAACAACTTACCCCAACGGAGGACTCGAGAACCTCGGCCGAGTCTGCCAAGGACTTGGCCGCGTCGGCGAAATCCCTAAGCTTGGAGCTAAGGGCAGTGACGCGGTCTGTGGCTTCTTCCGTAGCCGCCAAGTCCCCCGTGCTGCAACTCGGCAGCAGCAGCGCGGGGACGAGGCTTCTCGACGAAGCCAGCGCCGGCTCTTCAGCCGCGGGAGTCGGAGCCGGGGCCTGGCTTTGCTCGGCCACTGGAGGCGACTCGGTGACGAGTTGGCCTCCTGCTCCGCTTGCCGGCTCTGAGGAGTCAGCACTGGCCGCAGCTGCCGGCTCCATCGTCTCCGCGCTGGTAGGAGTAGGCAGAGGCTGCGGGTCGTCAGTTGGAGCCTCGGCTGACCCGGCGCCCATCTCCGACTCCGGCACCTCCATGGGTGCGGTAGGCTGGGGCGTGGGGGCAACGGGCTGCGGCGTGCTTGGCGCAGCCACAGTCGGAGGTGTAGCTGCAGCCGGAGTCACGGTTGGCTCGGCACCCACGGCCGACTCCGCTGCCACAGCGGGGACGGCTGGCGTCGGAGCGCTGGGCTCGGCGGCAGTCGGAGTCGGGGGAGCCGACTCTAGTGGCGGGACTGGAGTTGGGACCGTGGATGCACCGGCTGAAGAGTCTCCTTTGTCGGAGAACTTCTTCTGGACTCTGCAATGTAAAAACAAAACCGACTTCAGCATCTTCGCCAACCTACTTCGACTGGAGTATGAGGCAAAAGGACTCGTACCTAGTGGTTGTGGGGATCATCTTCTTCGGTTTCCCCGGGGCGGGCGGACCCCTGGAGGAACCGGCGAGTGCCGGCTGTGGCGCACTCGGCTTGGCAGCAGGAGCCGGAGCCTGTGCCGCGCGGCCGGCAGGTGCGGCTCGTGCGGGAGCCGAAGCCTGTGCCACGCGGCTGGCAGATGCGGCTTGTGCAGGAGCCGGAGCCTGTGCCACGGGGCCGGCAGGTGCGGTTCAGGCCCGCTTGGCAGCTGACTCTGCCTGAGCCGGCTCCTCCCCCGCTTGCGGGGTCGAGGATCCGGAGGCGTCGTCGTCACGCCTCCGTTTGACGACTTCGAAGGACCCTCCCGACTCGGTATCCGAGTCGATCTGGATACCTCCCTCGGGGGCTTCCTCATCGACTTCTGCGTCGTCCAACGCCGTCGGAGCTGAGCTTTGCTCGGGGAGTGGCGGCATGGAGTTGAAGTCAAGGTAGTTCTACAGCATCGAAAGACTTGGTGTTAGGAGAAGCAAATAAACAACAAAATTCAAGAGCCCGACTCGGAATATAAGTCACTTACAATCGGCGGAGGGTTGGCAATCGAATATGGAATCACACGTGGCCCGGGTGAGCCCGGTTCGCTCTTTGGTCAAATTCTTGAGGAGTTCCAAGAAAATGTCATCCGAAAGATCCTCGGTTGACACCCTCGTTGAGTCATGTGACCCCGAGTAATCCCACATCAGGTGCGCCCGGGCTTGAAGAGGCTGGATGCGCCGAGTCAGCCAAGTGGCGATGAGGTCGGTGCCCGTAAGCCCTTTCTCCTGGAGTCTCGCGATCCTCTTCAGGAGTCGGTCAACTTCGGGCATCTCTTCGTTGGAAGGCTTGACGCTCCAACGCTTCCGCCACTCGGGAGGACCTTCGGTGTACGGGGGAAGCCATTCGTGGTCAGTCGGCGTGCGCTCATCCGGGCAGTAGAACCACCCGTCCTGCCACCTCCGAACGGTGTCCGGGAGCTGCAACTTGAAATACTTGGCACTGGCTTTGACCTGGATTCTGGCTCCCCCGCAGACAGACAGTCGGCCGCCGGCTTTGATGGGCTGCACCTTCACCGTGAAGATCTTCTTCCACAGCCCCCAGTGAGGCCGAGTCCCCAAATAGCATTCTCACAGCGTGATAAAACACGCAATGTGCAGAACGCCATTGGGGCTCAGGTGATGGAGTTGGAGGCCGTAGAAGAAGAGGAGGCCGCGCAAGAAGTCGTGCGACGGCAGCGAGAAGCCCCGCTCCATGAACGGGACGAGCATCACGCGTTCGTGCGCTTGTGGATCGGGCTTCTCCTCCTGGAATGGCGCCCTCCAGTTGCCGACGGTGCGAGGCGGCAGCAGACCGACGCCGGCGAATCCGACGAGGATTTGGTCGGTGACGACCGATGGGACCCAGTCTCCTTTTTTCCACCCATCAGCGGCGGTGGCGGAGGAGGAAGCATCGGCCTTCTTGCCCTTGCCGGCGCGAGACATGATCGACGGCTGATGAACGGCGACGAGCGAGCTTTTCTCTCGGGAGCAAGTGCGCGGCGGCGGAGCTCTGGAGACCAAGGGCTTGGGCGCGAGGAAAGCAAAAACAGATGAGAAGTACGGCAACCCTACGCCCCCTTTTATAGCTGAGGGAGGCCAACCGCCGGCAGTCGTGCGTCCGACATGGCGGGAAACCGCCGTGGCAACTGCCGTCCCGCACGCGCGCACCCGCGGGATTCAGGCGCCTTTTTCGCCATGGGACGGTGTCCCAGGCGACGTGACTGGCGGACATTACGTCAGCCTCCATCCCGCGTGCACCGCCCGCGTGATTCGGGCGCAGTCATAATGAACCGTCGCCTCGGACGTCACGCGAAGTCAGATCAGCGGCAGCGGATGTCTCGGGCATGCTTCGTGCGGGACTCGAGGTGAAGTCATTGCGCTGCAGCGCTGCAGGCGCTCTGTCCAACCGACTGCGCGCATTAAATGCTGAGGCGATGTCGGGAACAGTCAAGATGGTGCCGTGTGACACAAGTCGGCTTCGACCGGGTTCGGCTCAGTCCGAGTCGAATCACGCTTGGGTGCTGAATCAACAGTCGGTTTGGCTCACTGGAACACGTCACGGATTATACCGACTCCATTAAACAATTCCGAGGCGCACAAGCCGCCACACTCGGAAGCAGACTTGCTCTGCGAAAGGGTGCCGATGACCGACCCAACAGGGTTCACAGGTCACTCGGCAACATCCAAGCTAAGGACGAACCCGGCATCCACAGCAGAGCAACATGATCCCTGAATCAGAGCCGGACGCCACAGCGGCGCAAAAGGGCTCACTGATTCGGGATTCAATGCCAGAGTTTGAGGACTCAGTTTCGAAGTTGAAGATGGCAACAGTCCACTCAGATACGCCAGACGCTATTTTGAATTCACTCGAAATTCATGATACGCCTCCCGGAAGGCCACAAGCCGATTTCCCCAGCCGGAAAGCGCGGGTATCACCGAATTCCTAATACTTAGCACAAATCTAACCTTTTTTTCAGGTATCATGGGAGTCCATCAAGGTCTCTCCACCAGCGACTTATTCAATTTGCCCGTCAGTTGGCATCCGTGTCGAGACCTCGAAGCACTCGGGGGCTACTGACGAGGGGAGCCCATCCGGGTAGGCCCAGCGCAACGAGTCGGCCCAACAGGCTCGGAGAGCTCCATGGAGGCCCACTCGAATGAAGGCCCAAGAAAGGCCCGTACGGGTGCAACGTCCGGGTGCCATCAAGTCAGACGTTACCGCTCCATCAAGGCAAGCGTTTCATCAGCTTGAAGACTGGCGTTACTCGGACGGTTACAGAGAGTAAATACCTCAATTAATTTAGGCGGTTACTGTAGCTCAACCGACTGTCCGAGTCAGCTGAGGTGCAAGCCTATATAAGGCAGAGCCCCCCATGCAGAGAGGGCTCTGGTTTTTTTTCTCGAGCTACATTCTCCTCCATAGGCTAAAAGCTAGCTCCATCTTCAACCTCTTATAATTTCTTTCACGCAAGACTAGCAATACAGACAGCAGGAGTAGGGTATTACCTCCGCCATTGGAGGGCCTGAACCTGGGTAAAAACTTTTGCGTGCACCGCCTGAATCTTCCTTACGTGCTCCCCCAAAACCTAATATAAATGGATATTGCCGCGAAATCCCCACGACAGATATAATTTAGAATTCTCGAGAGGACGAAAACCCACTTATACTCCCAATTGAGTATTGACAAGAGTGCTTCAGTTCTATCTACTTCAGGCTCGAGTGCACCTGCTACTCAATAATCAAGGCGGTTTGGTGAAGATAGTATCACGTCGAATATTTTAGATGCATCAACAACATTCCAAATTTCCTCGATTACTGTTGAGGCCATGAAAGGTATTGCAGCAGAACTTACATGGAGATGTGACAGGGAACAGTACTCAGATTTGTCCGTGATTCAAAAGAATAGACGTTTGTAGCCCATGCGTGAATATAGTAGCAGGTAGCATTGAGGCACTTTTCTCTCCATCGATGTGGAGTCATCGACTTCTTCGGCCACACCGCAAGGTATAATATTTTATTTGCAAGCTATTTGATGTTTCAACAACTGTGTTATGGGTACAAGATTTGTATTTTTGTTGCATTGTTGATTTGTACTTTAACCCTCATACATCTGGGTGTTCGAGTATGAGTCCAAAGGGTTTTGTTGAAAGGCTGGGAAGACCAAAATAGTTATTCTTGATGTTACCGGCGAGCTGCATCGGCTATTTACAACCGAGGATAAAGATGCAAAGTACTCTAGAGATCACATATGACACTCAACTCACATTTTTCCTTCATGTCACTTGGAGTCACCCTCAACCAGCAGTATTACAACCAGAGGTTGGGTATATACACATTCCGTGTGCAAGGTCAAGTTTACCACTGACTAGACTCCTTGGCGCCTAGTGATCATGGCCCGCGTCATCTGCAGCTATACTTCTACGATATAGATGCAGATCTGGCGCACAAGGTTGAGAGGTCACCTAACCTCGATATAGATCTCATTAGAAATTTGCTTCATATTTGTGAGGATCCGGACTTAACTTCCAGACCCTCCCTGTGTATCTCCTCATCAGTCCAGGATCAAGCTGATGAACACAGACGAATTATATCACTGCACACATCACGAAACATTTTAGAAACATAAACAATTGAGTTATAGCAGTGATATGACTAAATAAAGTAACTAGGACTTATGTCCCTTACCATTCAGAAACACAGCGGAAAATAAAGCGTAGATGTCTCCATCCCAACCACAGGCAGTCGACGGAGGCCACGTGACCTAAACCTCAGCATTGATGTAGAAGATTCCTCATAGTCTTCATCGTCCTCATAGATATCTGAACACGTCCAACAAACAACATGCTCGATGAGTACTTCACGTACTCAGCAAGCCACCTGGCGGCAGATGGTCCTATTTAACTACATGCAAGGCTTCAACGGAAGGCTGTATGGTTCATTTGCAGAAAAGCAGTTTTAGTTGAAATATTACGGTAGATTCAAAGGCACCATTTTGATGAAAACCAATTTTTAACATCAGGGGTATTTTTCATCAGGTGTGGTCCACGACCAACACATTCGAGCAAGGAACTCCTGCCTTAGCTCGGCCATAGGTTTCATCAGCAAAGGGGTAGAGGGAAGTAGCAAGGGGGAGAGGGACAGGTCCTTTTCATCATGAATGAGTCATGTGCTATCCATAACCGTGGACACGGCTAATCGATTAGTTTATTACTCTGCAGAGTTTGTATACTTTACCCACATGACACAATCTCGCCTTGTTGCCACTGGCCGTTGCCAGCATTGTAACAGGGAGATTGTGACGAGGTCTTTTAGCTAGATCCCCCTAAGGTGTGACATGGCCACCGGGTCTGGCTCGGAGTCAAGAGTATGTCCCTGCACTCTGGTCCCCCATCTGTGCCGAGGGTCCTCGTAGCTACGTCCACCCCTTCTGCGGTACGGCAATATCGGCACCAAAGGCTGACTAACCTACTTGACCAAGCCATTGCCCATATAGCATGTGGTTGCACTGTTGACACACTTCTCCAACTTCAAGACTTCGGCCTTAAGCGGTACGGACGACCAATGGTTCCTTTCAACTGGCCTTCTGCAGGTAGGACAATCATATGCTCCTTCATCACATGATTCAGCTGTCGCCCGCACCATATTAGATGGTAAGTTTCACCCAGAGTAGAAAAGGAAGAATAGAGAGAGAGGGAAATCATCGGGCATCCGGCCCTAGCTCAGCGAGCTGAAAAAGTTTCAACAAGGATCATCGATCCGATATTCATTCCTCTGTAGAGGCAAATCAAAACAACCTAAAGATGAATTTAAGCATGGCTAAGCATTCTCTACTCTATTCAGAATAAAACATATTATACTACTCAGGGTACCAAGTAAAAATGGTGACAAGCGGACGGGTAAAAGTGTGTCAAACGACATGCTAGCTACTTGTCGGCGGAATGGAGCCCAGGGTCCCCCACACCGCCAGCGGAGGCCAACCAGATGCCGCGGAGCGAGCCATGTGGCAGTCGGGCCGGAGTGGACCCCGTCCCGGCAGCCAAGTGGGTCCGGCGGTCAAGCCCGAGCGCTCGGGGGCCTTCCCCGAGCGCCGCACCCACGTGCAACCATCTAGGGGGCTTTGGGCTCCCGAGAGCCCTCGGCTCAGGAATCGAGGGGGGCCCTCGGGGTCCTTCCCCGAGTGCCCGGCGTCCCCGAGGGCGTGGGCCCCAGGAGAGCGCTCGGGGCATTCCCCCGAGTGCTCTTCCTAGAGCCCCCGCCGGCAGGGGGCCCCGAGTGATCCCCTAACGAGCGCTCCCCGAGCGCTCGAGGTCGCTCGGGGGCGGCCGGGGACAGCTGGCACCCCGCCCGTTCGAAGGAGCCACTCGGGACGTAGAGCTCAGGGTCGGCGGGTCCCCCCCTCCCGTGGGGTCCACCTCTAGGCACGTCGTCGAGCGTTTAGCTTCCCCCGCAAGCCTCAGCCCTGGCAGAGGCATTTAATGCATGTCATTTCGACAAGAAATCCTAAGCCCTATGAGGGCATGATGACGGTCAGGCCGGGCCCCACCCGCTCAGGCGATAGGTTCCTTTGCCTATCACCTTTCGCATGATGATGGGCCCGTCTGACAGCTTTGTTGACCGACCAGGCGCGCCGCACCGCACGCCCCTGTCGCTGTCACGCTTTTTGCCCCCTTGGGTCGCGTCACCGCGCGACCCGGTGCACGGGGTTGGTCGCTGACACCCGGGGCCCAGGAGCGGGTGTTTCACCCACTCTGTCAGAAGAAGCTCGGTAAGTCTCCGTTTGTAGGACCCACCGGGAATAAAGGTGTCAGAAGCCCCTGTTCAGAAGCATGGTGAGAAGACGCCCAACGCGGAAATCGGTGCCGCGCATTAAATGAAAGGCGTGGGTTGCCCTGTTGCGCCCACGTCGCCGGTAGAACCCTCTGGCCGCTGTGGAAACCCCCCGAGTATATAAGGGGAGGGCCAAGGCCATGCAAAGGGGGGTTGGTTGGTTCGATAGTTGGTCAATTCATCACACTATACTCTCATTTTGCTTTCTTCTCCGGCTGGTTCCTTAGCGAGAGCGCTAGGGTTAGGGCTCTGGAGGAAGAGCCTCTGCTGTAAACGAAATAGCCTTGGTAGTCCCATATAGATCAATACAAACACCAGAGCAGGACGTAGGGTTTTACACCCCCGGGTGGCCCGAACCTGGGTAAATCCTCCGTGTCTTTTGCATCAGATCCGTCCCCCTCTCGATCCGTCTCCAGTTCATAAGAAGAGCTCTACTGCACGCCCGGCCGAATCCCAAAGGGGGTCCAACCGGACCACCGCTAGAGGCGTCTCTACGCCGACACTACTGGATTAAAACAACATGCATGTTTGTAAAAGATAAAATATAATGACTTCAAAATATAGGATCAAATATGATCAAGAAAAGGGGGCATGCCTTCGTTGACGAGTTGATCTTCTTCTGCAGGAACTTGACCTTACCCAACTTCACTACTTCCTATTCGTCGCAACAGCAATAAAATGCAAGGCAAATAAATATGAATCCAAATTAAATATCAAATGGAAATACCAGAAGAATAGGGCTAGTAGGGTTGGATAGGTATCAAAGGACAAAGGTGAAGGGATAGGATTGTCGAAAGACAACTAGGAAGGTGTGAGATTATATATCTCAACCAGATAGAGTACATGTACTCAAAAGATGGTCTTCTGGATCAGATCATTCTGGAAAAAGGATAGATTTATGGAGGATAGAATTTGTATATAAAAGGACTAAAGTTAATCCACATGCGAGATAGGGATAGATATGCGACTGGGAACAATATATGGTCGATGACAACAATAGCACAACCATATGATTAAACATGAAAACCCGACATACTAGTAAAACAAATATGACCCATCGTACTAATAAACAAGCAAGGTCCTGACATGCTAGTCGGCAAGAAATGATAACAGGCGATATGACAATCTATATGGACTATCATGCAATACATAATTAGACATCATGTAACAAATTAGATAGATGGCATGAAATAGAGACTAGTCATGGCGTAGCATAAGATAACATATGATCATGCAGTTATAATCTAATAACAATCATTGATAATGCAAATGGTGATTAAACTATATGGCCAAATAACAACTAGCATCGATATGACATGCACCAAACATACATGCAATCTATGACGTAACATTAACTCTACTAATGCTATTGTGTGTATACAATACAACAATCAACCTACACATACTACACATAACAATAACAATATTTTAGTAAAGAATGATTATTAGCAACATATATGGATATATTATAATCGATACCTAAATGTTAGCCATGTATGTGTGAGTATATACCACCTTATGGAAGTGTAACATAAGATATCAAGCTATGCATACTAGTACATACATATTATATGTCCAATAACTAACATATGATATGATTAAATAATAATATCTCAGTCCAATAACTAACATATGTTGGGATTATTATTCCAACATGTAGATTATCAACAATATTAAGTCTAATTATATATATATACATGCAACTACATGATTATGCAACATAAATTCATATTGAACATGTGCAACTTAATCGTGTTTAAACAAACAATTAAATTATACACATGAATAAAATAATGTGTCAACCATTGCATGATGGATTATTATCTAAAACATGAATTAGCCTACATATATATGCATAAATATATACACATAGCTGCATATGTAAACCACATGAAATGCATCGAACAAATAGAAGCAATGACTATATAAGAACTAAGCATATAAATATATGAAACTATAGTCTAACATAACATTCAATTTAATTTGGTGATCAAGCAATAATGAAGAACATTATAGATGAACATAGGGTGATGCAAGTGATTTCAAACAAGAATTAATGGTGTAAAATAATGTCATGATGCACCACAAGATGATAGGAGATTAACTATATGGGTGGGTGCGACGTTCGCAACATGAAACGGTTGGAACTGGACATAGATCGGTTCTGGACAGACTGGAGGATTTTGGACGCTGCATGATGGTCGCTCAACAAAATTGCAATCCACCAATTGGGTTAGAAACTAGACACACAGAGGTACAATCTTACCAAAGGGTTTTGGAGAATTCTTACCGAGTCAACAGGAAAAGATCAGACAAGTTAGATGTTCTGCAGATTGAATCTAGATATCCGCGGATAGCACGTCGGAGACGGATCAATTCCCACCAAACGGCTAATGGATCAAGGTGAAAATTTACAGAGGTACTCATAGATACCTCATGCACAACTTCACCAAAGGGATTCTTCAAAGACTCACCAGATCAATGGGAAAAGAGGTGATAATGCCGCTGTACTGTTCGTGTAGTCAAATCTACACACGAACAACAGTACAAAGAAACTTGATTTCCTGGAGATTGGACCATTGGGTTGACTTAAAATTTTGTGGAGATCATCTTGACAACATTATCCAAGATCTCACCAAATGGATCTTGAAAAGGAGGTCTGAGCTAACAAGGGGGCCATTCCAATCTAGATGCACGTGCAGAAAATCTGGGTGCAAATAGCATGTTAGTATTTGGAGATTTTCCGATGATTGCACCATTGGATCTTCACCAAATTTTTCAGAGAGGTAGAGGGAAGGACTAAGAACAATCTCACCAAAGGGATTTGCCAAAAGATGTTCGAGGTGACAGGAATTGGGAAAACACTGAGGCAATATGTGCTGTTTAGAAACTGCATGGAGGCAAAGAGGGTGTGCCGGCTATTTGGGGGGTTTGGGGGCTAGGGTTTCGTGGGAAAAGAGTGTGGGGGAGTGGGGAAAAGGTGGGAGGAGTGTGGGGTATTTATAGGAAGGTTAGGGGAAAGATATTTAGGTCAAACCCTATTGGAAAAGAGGTGGCAACGCATGCTGCGCTACGCAGAACTTGCCGGAGTGACTGCTCAAGGGAGGAAATGAGGCGGCGGGATGCCGGGTGGGGATGAGCCAGGATGGCGGCCATAAAGGAAAGAAGGAAAGAAAAGGAGAAACCAAAATAAAAACAAAGAACAGTAAAGCGAGATTGAATATCAAATGAACTCCGAAAATTTTGAGAAAAACTCTGGAGACATATTCCAAGTTTGAAAACAACTCAAACTCAAGTTGCATTAACTCATATTAACTCCGGTCTAATTTGTGAAATTCTAATTAAGTTTTAATTAACTTGAGAATAAACAATGAAATTTTCTAGCTCTAAGTTTTGATAAAAAGATTTTGAAAAGCTCTGAAAATCAGGATGTTACAGATCCAAACACCTCCCAACAGGGGGGAGAAGGGTACGCGTCCCAGACTGCTCGGAAGCTCTCCAAAGTTCACCATAGACTCTTGCATCCTCCGACACATGATCTTTCCACCCCCGATGGGGAACAATGGATATGTGACTTGGGAGCTGAACTACAGCAGGCTCTAGAGCAAGCCGAGTCCTCTTAGTTGATGTCTTTTACCCATAGTTCCAATCGTAGAGGGACTCCCTCGTGGACGCTCGGAGAAGAATCAGATCTAGAAGGATGGTATGATCAAGAGAGACAACATCCCAAGAATAGACATAATCAGGAGGTCACTGACCGAACCGGGAGTACCGCCCTCTGACTAGACACGAATACCAATACCAAGACCTATGCGAAAAGCTTAATCAACAAAGGGTCTCGAAGGACAGGAAAGGACATTCCCCGGCTCAGAACATCCTCAAACATCACAACTGGAGCTTGGAGCGATCCCCAACTCCGGATAGCAGATAATTTGAAGCTTCTCAGAAAACCATCAATGGGTGCCAAGCCTTCACTGTAGATCTCTAGCAGGTATGTTGGCCATCTCGATTCGAGCCCGGATCGATGGAAACATATGACGGTAGCACGAACCCGATGAAATTTTTGCAGATCTACACTATGACCATCAAATTCACCGGGGGTGACGAGAAGGTTATGGCCAACTACCTCCCGAACTCCCTGAAAGGGGCAGCAAGGATGTGGTTAACAAATCTCCCATCGGGAACAATCCACTCGTGGGATTAGCTATGTGACATGTTCCTAGGAAACTTCCAGGGCGCATATGCCCGCCCGGGTAAGATCGATTACCTCTTCCGACTTACTCAGTAGAAAGGTGAA